>SNQJ01S0015849.1:121634-169499 GCA_010110895.2 Picea sitchensis | reverse complement strand
CTTAATCATTTGTCCACATACGAAGTCTAATGGGGTTGGCCCCAACTTCGTTTGCTTATTTTCTAAAAAAACGAGCTCCAAAGATCCTCCTCAAAAATTGATCTCCAATTTTCTACCATTGCTCTCGATCTGCTCTCTGGACAGAGCATGAATAGTGATGCTCAGCAGCAGTCCGATATCTTTTCAGATAAACTCTCAACCGTCGATCTGATCTCCTTCATATCGAGACCATCGAGACTACCAAGCATACTCAATAACACTTTGATGCACAGCAGACATCTGATGTGGATCTCCAATCATTCTCCTTCGTAGATTGTTTCCTAGATATCGGGATCATCGGGGTATCGATGCACAGCAGTCGTCGGAACACTCAACATACCCCTGACACTCGACAACCGTCCAATCAAGACCTCGAACAAATCTTGACCATTTATTTATTCATCGGGACCTCTAGGAGTACCAAAACACTCAACGACCCCAACACTTTACAACCGTCAAATCTGTTCCTTTGTTGAATCATGATCGTGAGTCTATTCTCTCTATGTCAACAAGACCGACGATCGTCGTCGTCAGTGTATGTTCATTGCAAGTTTTACTTTGATGTTGCTTCGTCGACGATATTCATTGTCATTAATTTCTTTATCGAAGTATCGACATACATAACTTATCCTTGACAATGAAATAGATGTTGGGTTTGGGCATCTAACTCGTCCATAAGACCACGAGCTAAAACCAAGTTCTTAACATCATTATCAACTCCTTGGAGTATTAATGCACTTCTAGGTTCAAATTGTGATGTGTTGGGCTTCGACGATACTGGACCCACTCTAAACTTTTGCTCCAATATAAATCTGCCACACTCCCTCTTCCTAAACTTTTCATCCGGTTCACCTTGAGTAGATTTTCGACGTTAACTCAATCAAGGATAATCGTCACCGTTGATCTTCCTTAACTTTATCATCGTCGACGATCTCATGGTAGAGTTCGACAAGCGTCGATCAGCAGTCTCTTGATGACGTGTTCTCGATCGTCGATTCTGGAAAGGTGTCCATCCAGACTTAATCACCACTGTCGATCTAGACAAGACTTCGCTACGCATTTTTTATTCTATGGGTGAACCTCCATCGTTGATCTCTCGTGATCGATGATCAAGATTTACTTGCTTTCGTTCTACCTCAAACTTGGTATCAATGGATCATTTTCCATGTGTATCCTCCAAAGTCGTAGATCTAACTCATCTCAAGTACATCTCCACCATCGATCTCTTGAGCTTGCCTTTTCATCGTCGTCGGAACTCTAGTTTTGTTTTAATTTTATCATCATCGACACTTACTTAGTGGAGTTTAAGACCCAATATGGAAAGCCCCGATGATATAATTTCTCTAACATTCCTTTTATGCAACCACCGTTGATCTTCTCTTCCAATCAATCTCCATCGTAGAGTATTGATGCCTTCCTTAGCTTTATCGTCGACGACAGCAATCACCAAGTGGACATCGTCGTCAATGATCAAAATTGGGTGTCATCGTCGGTGATCCTGTGAAGCTTGTGTTTGATGTAGTAAAGCCCCCGACGAAACAACAAAGTCGATGATTAATCTCGATCGTCGATCTAGAAAAGGGTTCTCCCGATCTAATCCACACCGTCCATTTGAACAAGACCTTCTTGCACACCTCTAATCCGATGGATCAATCTATCTCATTAATTTTTCTTGCAGTCAATCCTCAATTGTTGATCTATCAAAACTTGTTATCGTTGGAACAAAAAAAGGGCTTGAATTTTTCATCCAGTGAATCTACTCTCGACGATTAGAAACCTCTGACAATATAACTCCAATGGCTTCAGAAATCTTTGTCGTCGATCTATAATGATCAAGGATCATTGTTCTTCAGCGCCTGCAAAGGAATTTAACTTTGATCATTAAAGGTATTAGACACTCAACTCGCCTCCACACGGAACCAAATTCAATCTTTGGCTCATCCTCGATTCTACTCTGATTCTCAATGTCTCCCCTTGTCAGATTTTGTTCCTTTTAGTGTCATTTTGTCCCTCTTTCCCTCATCCTTGGATTCTTCCTGCCTTCAAAAACAATTAAGTATGCATGCATAAGTTTGCCAGCTCTTAGAGACATATTATTCCCTTATCATTGACGCCCAGTGATATCAATGACATCAATGACAACATAATTTCCAACAAATAAAATGAAAAGTGAACATTTCAAAGGATCCAAAATTTCACAATGATATCTTTAGAGGTAGTGTATGTCCCTATGAATTCCTTTAAAATGCAAGATGTGGTTGAAATTGTTTGAAATGCTAATGATTTTATTCGTCCAACTATTTTTTTATGACCAAAATAGAGAAGATGAATTCAATACCCCTACTCATCAAGGGCATATTAACATTATTGTTTCTCGTTTATTTGGAATCATTGATAAGCATGCAACTAAGGATACTTCACGAACTGAAGATCTTTCGAAATCCAATCCCTTTGTTTTGCAATATGATGAGGTACAACCTTCGTGCTACTTTGGGAACTTGTTTTGAAATATTTGAAATTATAATGCCGACAAAAATTTGGAAAGTAGAGTGATCTTTTAACTCTCCAAGAAGGACCAGTGATCCTTAGACTATTAACAATACTGAATCATCAAAAGAGGCAATTTAGGAGCATTGCTTTGCATCCTAACCCTGGCAAAGATTAAATATATATCCAGTGTAATTATGATGCCACTTCAATATATGTTGACTTGAAATAGGTCCATCCACTAGATATGATGAATTTCCACAAGTAGACTGGAATTGTTTGTAGGAACTAAATTCAAACAATTGTTGAAAACAAAAAGCAAGGATGCATAACATTCATCACTTGCAAAGTAAAATTAGATTAAAGATATATGCAGTGTAATTATGATGCCACTTCAATATATGTTAACATGAAATTATGATGCCACTTCAATATATGTTGACATGATATAGGTCCATCCACTGGATATGATGAATTTCCACAAGTAGACTGGAGATGGATATGATGAGTTTCGACAAGTAGACTGGAGATGTTTGTAGGAACTAAATTCAAACAATTGTTAAATATTGAACATGTGAAGTTTGTCCATGAAATTGTTAAATATTGAACATGTGAAGTTTGTCCATGAAATTCATGTGAAAGAAATATTGAAAGCTAAAGATTCTGAGATCAAATGTTTGAAAGCTAAGTCGGAAATCTCCTCATACGTGCTAGTAACAAACTATAGAGTACATAATGGCATATCAAGAAAAGGATGCCCTAGCTGGAAAAAAGCTAAAAAAGTTAAGAGGCTAATCAAATTTCAAGCTACTAATTACTACAGTATGTAAACGTTGAGTCAAAAGTAAGGAAAATATATGGAGATCTTAAAAATTAAGAACTAAGGCTAGCTCCCCAAAAGCATAGTGTGGATCTACCATTGTAGTTTCTAGACCACAAGAATTAGTTTCTACAAACCATTAGAAGATATGTAGAATGGGCAACATAGAAAACTTATAGAACTTACCAAAACATTGAGTGATGCCCAAGAAGGAATATATTTGAGAAGAGATTGATCTATTCAAATTTCAAGCTACTAATTACTACAGTATGTAAACGTTGAGTCAAAAGTAAGGAAAATATATGGAGATCTTGAAAATTAAGAACTAAGGCTAGCTCCCCAAAAGCATAGTGTGGATCTACCATTGTAGTTTCTAGATCACAAGAATTAGTTTCTACAAACCATTAGAAGATATGTAGAATGGGTAACATAGAAAACTTATAGAACTTACCAAAACATTGAGTGATGCCCGAGAAGGAATATCTTTGAGAAGAGATTGATCTATTGAAGAGGTCATTGGATGAATAGAATTTTCAGATACAAAAACTGCAACTGCAGCAAGAAATGGTGCAAGATTAAATTCAAGACTCAAAGTAAGAACTCAGTGAGCTCTAAATAAGACATGGACCCTAGCTATAGGAAAGGATTGCATGACAGGTTAAATGCTTTATTTGGGAACAGATTTTGAAAACACTTTACTTGCATCAACAAGTATCAAGATTTAATATTGTAGTTCAAACTAAGATTTAATATTGTAGTTCAAACTAATGTCAAAAAAAATTTGAAATGAAATAATGGATAAGGGCAATATAGCCTCTGTTGCAATGACAGAGGTTAAATGCTTTATTTGGGAACAGATTTTGAAAACACTTTGTTTGCATCAACAAGTATCAAGATTTAATATTGTTAGTTCAAACTAATGTCAAAAAAACTGAAATGAAATAATGGATAAGGGCAATATAGCCTCTGCTGCAATTGATTTCTTTAACAAAACTTTTAAGTGAAGACCAGGCTAAATAATGGATAAGGGCAATATAGCCTCTGCTGCAATTGATTTCTTTAACAAAACTTTTAAGTGAAGACCAGGGGGCAATATAGCCTCTGCTGCAATTGATTTCTTTAACAAAACTTCTAAGTGAAGACCAGGCTAACAACTCTGAAGACATCTTATACTATGCACAAATGCCCAGTCTCACTTGTATTGGGCATAAAACTATGACGCATAAAACTATGACGTTGCTAAACATTCTCTTTTTTGGGTTTTTTTGCCGGAATCAGGTGATGTAAATTTGGACTAAAATCGCTATTTTCTGTTGTTTAAATTACATTTCTGAATTGCCAAAAAACACCCAAAAATAGAACCTTTAGACTACTGCTAAAACTATGCAGTAAATATATTTAAATCTCATTTTTATATGTAAATTAAAAGGCTAAGTAGCATGTGTTAATAGCACTTGACCAGGGTTAGTAGAAAAAATCACTTTAAATGGAAGTAGAGTAACTACGAAGAAATGAAATTTGCATTTTTTTTATAAATTTAAGATCCATTTCATTTTTCAAGTAGAGATGCTACACCACAATAGCCCAACATGTGGCGGATTAATTTCACGAAAATATAGCACAAATGCCCAATCTCACTTGTACCAGACATGAAACTATGCAGTAAATATATTTAGGTATTTTTTATATGTAAATTAAAAGCTATGTAGCATGTGTTAATAGCACTTGACCAGGGCGTGTATAAAAATCACTTTGCCTAGATTGTTATCATTCTCCCATTTTCTTCTATTTATTATTAAATAGGACATCATATCATAATTAAATTATATCATTATTATTATTATTAGCTAGGACATCATATCATAAATTATAATTAAATTAATTATGATATTTATTATTAGCTAGGACATCATAACATAATGTAATTAATTATATGATAGTATGTAATTAATTATTTTGCACCAAATAAATTGTACCAATTTAATTTACAGAAGTCCCCGTAAAAAGTTTGCAAACTGTTACGTAAAAATAAACTGCAGTGCGATCGGCAAAAGACGACAACGTAAAGATAACAATGAAGCCCTCAAAATTTACGCTGACCATTTAGGGTAAAATATATCAATTTCCATGACTGCAATAACGCCATTTACACAATGGAAGATCAAACATTCTCTACAATCTTGCAAAATTCTGGCTCAATCATATGTACGTAATGAAACCACGATGGTTTCTGAACAAACCTCAAATACAAAAAATAAGGTATAAATAAGAACACTGCAATAAGAACACTACCGAGAAGAACATCTACACATTATGCAAGCTATTAATAATCCGCATCGCTGATGCCTTTCTGTTACCTGCTTTTACCTAGACCACCAATTGCATTAATCTTGCTCTATCCAGATCTATCTGGTCAGTCAAACTCCAATTGCAAATGTTAATGATCAAACTCGGGACCAAGGAAAAACAAGCAAAACCAAAAGAACTCTAGGAATGGGGTGAATCCAAACGAGTACAGATTTGTCAATCTCAAGCTTAATTCGAAGCTCTGTATATAGATATCTTTGGCTTGGCTTTGAATCCACGCTGCATTGCCAGCAAAAAAAACAAGCATGTTCAATATAAAGCAATAACGGAGGAAAGCACTTTCTGATCATATTATAAGATACAAAATTGTCAATACACCTTTTGATGGCCGTGATCTTTCTCTTCATTATCATCTTCATCTTCATCATTTTCTTTATCCTCCTCGTCTTCGTCTTCATCTTCGTCTTCATCATCGTCATCATCTTCTTCCTCGTCGTCGTCATCATCTTCATCCTCGTCAGTTTCTATAGCTTCCCCAGTGAACCATGACACTGCGCGTGGGATAATTTTATCTCTAATGGTCGAACTGCAAAGAATACAATTTCGATTTAATTGGCATAGCAAAAAGGGCACTATAAATAGAAACACTGGACAATTGCTCAGATACAAACCCAATATCATAATCGTGTTCCAACAAATCCTGCAAGTCCTCGGCCTGTGTAAACCACCCCCAGAATTTATTAGCAACAAAAGCAGCTCAAGGTTGGCAACATGTAACAGAAATTCGCGTAACAGGTAACAAATGATCTCCCCAATACTCACAATATCATCATCAAGTTCCTCGTCATCTTCAGGAATCTTGGGGGGGCGGAAGAAATTAAAGAAGCTAGCACAATGCTCAATTTTCGTAGAAGTTTTTCCACTCTTAGCTCCCTTCTTTGTCTTTCTCCTCATAACCTTCTCTGTTAGGCTCTTCCCAGGGAACCAATCAATTTCAGTTCTGCGAGTAAAATAGAATAATTATATGCATTGGGAAACTGCACATCATGGAATAAAGGGCTTAAAACAGCAAACGGATTTTGCTCAAATTTGGACTCACCCTGCTGCACGCTCCAAGATAGGTTCATTTTCATCTACCATATAGTAGGTCTTTGTTAACTACAAGACGAATATTAAAAAGTCAATTAACAGAATAGTGTTGCGTGGCAAATAAGCAGAGGCTACCAATACTGCAGTCACAATGCTTACCAGGGTGTTCTTAAAAAAAGGGTTCTCATTAAAGAAAAAATCTAATTTGAAGCCCTTCCCCTCATCAAGGCGGGACCATTTTATATCCTTCAAGAACTTCAGGGCATCTTCATCACGTTCTGTAATCTGCTTATACAGAAGCAAGTAAATTGTTCAAAATATCTTCTACAACGCCAAATAATTATAGTGACAGTGAACATACCGAAACTAAATTTTACTGCACCAACACATCTTATATTGCAGGTAAACAATGTGTTAGGCATTAAGAAGAAAAAGAGTTTCACCTGAACTCTCAAAAAATCATTGTTGGTCATAGCAGTAATCCAAAACTCAGGAACACCCTTTTCTGCCACAATTACCGAAACATGAGTTTACCAAACATTAAATCATATAAGCCTTTCAGAAAAATGGAAATGGTTACTTTACATACCTTCACTAGATTCTTGCTTCGAATCTTGCTCAGTTTTCTCCTCTTTATCATCTTCAACATCTGTTATTCCGTTCACAATATCATAGCGCTGCAAAGACACAAATTTTTTCATGCAATGGGATAACAGAAATACAAACTTACAAGCTTTTCAGGCCTTTGTAAATGTCACCATAAAAATTAATCTATCTACAACCAGCTAAAGAAATTATAGAGGAAAATAAGTTGATGCTCATTTTCCCACATGAAGATGTCTAGTACACTACAAATGTATAATTTTAAGAAATAACTCTATTGAGATTCAAAATCTTCGTGGAAGGATTTATGATTCATTACACTTCTTATATTTCATTAAATACACTTATTTGGTGATAATACCTACATCTAGATTTTGTACCCATTTTTGTACCTACATCTACCTAATACGGAATAGCCAAAAATGTTTTTCACCTTTTTTGGATTTCTGCATTTTGGAAAGGTGGGATTCCGGGGACACCTAGGCATACCCAAAATGCTCGGAATCTTCCCAACCGTCCCGTGGATCTCTGCAAAGGTCCACGATGCCTACATACCAAAAGAAAATTGGGTACTTGGGGGATGCATTCCCTACGGGTGGGCAGACATCCCCGGGTGAAGTGCACACTGCATGTTGCTAAAGAAATCGAATTAACCACATCCAAGAAAAACCTATTGCCTGCCTTGAATGTCTTGGCACGCTACAAAATCAATACTGCTCCTGTATTTAATATTTCCTTATGTTCTATGTTTTCTTATACCAATGCCAGATATAATTACGCTCTAATGCCAGTATAATTAACTATCCAACTGTTTTGAAGGCTGAAATAGTAAAAGATTGCACAAGGGTTTTTCACTGTTTGCCCCAGGCATAGATTAGGACCTAGTTGCAGACATTGACAATGTCAACCATAACAATGATTTAGTTGGACATTTATTTCTAAGTGAATTTCTATGATTGACATTCTACCTTTTTGAGGATGACAAGGTATAAACAAGGATGCTTTGAATTGAAACATAAGATCTTATTAGATGAAAACTAGCAGGAGAAATCATCCTTGTTTTTTCAAATATTTGTTGCTCATCCTTGTTTTTTCAAATATTTGTTGCTAGTAAGTGTTTTGTTTGTTTCTAACTTCTCAACTTCTTGAATCAAGTTGTGAAAGAATTAAATTTGAGTTTGGATATTGTTGTGAAAGAATTAAATTTGAGAAGGATAGAAGACTTAATTGTCTTCAAGTTTGATACATGATGAATCATTATACTCATATGGAAGTAATTATGATTTTTGTTCTCTTAAAACTCTTTATTTAATGGGTGCCACGGATTGACACGCTTAGTCACCACAACTCTAAAAGTAGAATGATGAAGAGGTATTTGAACATGCAATTTAATAGATTCCACAGTTGAAGGATACACCACGGGTTTAGGAGAACAGGCAGGCAGCCATGTCGGATGCTTATATAGAGAGTCTTAGAAGTCATATAAGGCTAAGGGATGAAAAGGTTTCACTTCCTAAGGTACAAAGCTTGTTTCCAACCTTCAAGAGCCAATTTGGTTGTGGAGACTGAGACTGATATGGCTAGCCTTCAAGTAATAAGGATTTGACATGGGATGTCCTTCAGAAAAGGAGCAGACACGGTCCAGGGATATGTATGGCATGCAGGAGGATGAAACAATACCTCACCTACTAATTAAGTGTTCTTATGCTCAGCAGATTTGGAAAGGGACAGAGAAAATCACAGGCACTTAAAACGTGTGGAATGGTGATTCAATGGAGGAAAGTCAGAGGGAATGGCATAATGAGAGAGAACTAAAAGAATTCAGAGCGCTGCCTTGCTTGATCATATAGGGTACTTGGCTCGCCAGAAACTCACAGATCTCTGAAGATGGACACGTTCAATCCTTTCAAGTTCTCAAATTAGATCTATGGTTTCTATCTGCAGACTGCCTGCCAAACATAGGGCTCCTCATCAATTGGATGAGCTGGAAATAGACAGGTCCCATGCTTGGGGCTTTTTAAATGGAGCCAGGCAGGATCCACCAGAGTTTAGCAAAGCTGGAGGAGTTCTGTTTCTATCCGATAGTCATTATATCATGTTTAAAGCAGTCCTCGGGGAAGGTTCCAATCGCTTTGGAGAGCTTATGGCGTCAAAATTATTGCTAAGTGTGCTCTGGATTTCAGCATATTTTGAAAGCATTTCCTTTACACATTTTCAGTGAACTGGACGTGGATGCAGACTTTCTTATCTGTGGAGGAAACCAGAGATGCAGACACTGTTTCTTCTCTGATCAGATTGTAATTAATGACCATATTTTCTGCTTCTTATTGCTGAAGATGGAATGGTATTTCAAACTTGGTTCAGATATCTAGCTGCTTGGAGGTTCAACAGACAGTAATGGGGAAAGTAAGCTTGCTGAAGATATCTATTTTTTTTAGGCTCTGTGATGTATCTTAGTGAAGCAATGCACTGAACTGTTTAATGGACTATTAACAGTTTATTTTTTGATGATATTTAAAAGCTTTTATGCTGAAGGACCTAGGATTTTGAGTCCATTTTTTATTTCAAAATGGAGCAAGCACCTAAGAAATGTAATTTCCATCACTCTATGAATGATAATACGATTTCTTCAATTGGAAAAAAAAGGATACATCACGAAAATATAGTACCCTGTTTAGCAATTTATAACAAGTTAAATATAATTGGAAATAGATGGGCAACAAATAATGTTTTGGTGCCAAGTTTTGGGTTTGCAGCCCCCTCGTCAACATCAACTATTGCCTTAGGAGGCACTTAAGATTTTTAATGTGGGGAGTCACAATCAGTCATCACAAGAGAATTCTTAATATTTATCACCGAGAAATACAACATGTGAAAATTAGCAAGTTCAAGAAGCCTACAAACTTGGGATAAATAGATAGTTATAATTCAGTGTTTGGCCCAAAATTCATCTACCTCATCCCCCAACCAGCCAATCACAGACCCCAAATCTGCCTCCCTAAAACCAAGCCTACTATAAATATCCTTTATGCCCACTGTCTACGTGGGTCTTCCCAACTATCATGGCAATTGTTGTCATGTGAACACGGTAACATTTAAGGGCCTTGGTCCATACATAAATATAATCAAAGTAGAGATCCAGGCCATCTCTAATGGAAAGGTACTAGCACAGCCGCTAACTCACGGCTGAGAACGCCAAAAGGTAGCGGCTGAGAACGCGTGCCTCCAATATACTGAGAACGTGTGTCCCCAATATAAAACATTTGTGGTAATTCGTCTGTGGTAATATGAAATGTTTGACTGTATTAAGTTGATAAATGGAACATGGCAATTACATATCCTTACAGTAATTTTTTAATGTGATTAGGTAAATGTTAAAAAGTAAACATGTTAACGGACGCCTTGATAAATGCAAGAAAGTTATGAACAATAAATCTGATCCATTGATTTTGGAGGACAACTAAGAATATGCCAGCATCTTCAATGCATAGCCATCAAATTAGGGTTTAAGGTTAAAAGATCATTAATTGTGTCCGTTGTCAATAGGTGTACGGATTTCGGCGTAAAAATGGCACAAATGGAGTGAGTATGCAAGGGCATGGTTGTCCAGATGCTGTTGGGAAGATTCTATTTTATCAGGGTGGTGGTTGCAGAGAGGATTTCAGTAATGAATTAAGAGTAGTCGAGCTGATTGCAAACAAGTCAATCAGCCTCCCACTTTGATACTAAATTAGTTTGAGTCCTTGAGATGAGTGTATGCAATAATTTAAACAACATTATGCTTTGATGGTTCCACGTTAATCAATGTTATTATAGCACATAAAATACTAGGATCTTTGATTGGAAGATCCTCAATATTTGCAGACCAAATCCATTACTTCAGGTGGAAAGATACTCAATGTTTCACACAATTTTTTTAGCAGATATTTGAGCAGACCAAATCAATTAGATCAGGTTGATAAAGCAGAAATTATGCTGTGAGTGAGATTAAATTCTGAATAGGTAAAGAGGAAATAAATCACCATAAAGCATGCTGTGAATTTTAAGCAGAGGTTCTGGCTAACTTATGAAAAGCTTAGCTAGTGGACCGATAAGAATTAAAAACTCCGCAAGCTCTGGCAACTTCTCTATGTCTTAAAAGCTCTTTTTTAATTGATTTTGTTTGGGAGAGAGACAGGATACATAAACGAGGAGCATACCTTGCTGTACAAAGGTGCATACATATTCTGATATTTGGCCTCCAATGCTGCTTTTTCTTCCAAAAACTTGGACACTAGCTCATCATGTTCAGCCTTTATTGAAAACAAAAAAGAAATTAACGAACATTCTTAACAAAAATATAACATGTTATATATAAGTTTAATGTAATAATACCTGCATTTCTTGCAATGCTTCCACTCGCTTTTTAATTTTGGGAGGTAATGACTCAATATATCCTGAGGAGGTTCCGACAAGAGTTTGCAACTTATCCTGAAACATCAAATCGTAAAAGATTCGAACATCAAACATTAAAAAGTTTCTTCCAATGATTCAAACATAATCTAACAAAATACCAGAAAGACAGCAAAACATGATAGACCATTGAGATCCAATGAAATTTTATCGCCATAAATGACCAATTTCATATAAAAATAAAAAAACAAATAGCACCCCCCAATTTATTCAAAAAGCTTATGACAACAAATAATACACTGATTCAGTCATCAGAGAAGTGAAAAACACAGTCAAGATCAATTCTAGTCGTACCACCTGTAGATACCTGCTAGGACAGAGAAAACAACATATCTAAACCCTTACCTTTAAGGCATTTACCAGACCTGAATGTCCAGCTATCTTTTGCCCTGCATAAGAAAAAACCGAAGACTCTTGTGAATCGTACTATTAAAATATGGTAATTACTTTGCCTCACACTGTCACTCTACATAACCTGTGGCCACAACTGCTTATCAAATAATATATCAAGCAATTTAAAAGTTTTTCAAAATATCTTTACATCCAAACAAAACACATGCATTGAAATGGTATGTGCTTACTGAGCAATTCCAAAAACCCATCTATTCAAATAGTGAAAACGTAAACATTTACTGGAGCAAAGTAAATACTGATATTTCCGTGCTTTTTAAAACAATTTGAAAACAAACATTGACAAAAAAGCTTCTCTAAAACAACTACATAGATATGCATATCTAAAAGAGTATACGAATCAATCATCTTTGAAAATCATTCTAGAAAAATTGGTTTGTATAAAAGAATTTTTCTTAGCTCAAGGTGCCTGGTTCAAAAGTCTACAAAGGATGTCATTTGAAAATCATTCTAGAAAAATCGGTAGGTATAAAAGAAGGTATGTATAAAAGAATTTTTCTTAGCTCAAGGTGCCTAGTTCAAAAGTCTACAAAGGATGTCATTTACAAATGTGGGGAAACATCCCTTGGGTTTCCCTCACAAGGTTTTCCTTGGAAAAAAGAAGAAAATATTCTATCTAAGTACAACTGCTAGTCAACATATTTTTAGGTATATGCATTAACATAAAATAATCATTGTTTTTTTTTTCTAAAAATTCCCCTGGGTTTCCTCACAAGGTTTTCCTTGGAAAAAAGAAGAAAATATTCTATCTAAGTACAACTGCTAGTCAACATATTTTTAGGTATATGCATTAACATAAAAGAAGAAAATATTCTATCTAAGTACAACTGCTAGTCAACATATTTTTAGGTATATGCATTAACATAAAATAATCATTGTTTTTTTTTCTAAAAATGTTAACTATTGCACTTGTTCAGAATCCCAGTACATTAGTCTGCCTTGTCACCATGTTATAAGAGAATCTGAGGCCTAGCCTATATTTTGTACCATAGTTTTGGAGATTAAACTGTTCTGAAATATAAGAGTTTTCCCAGCATTATAGATTCTAATATTAGAAAATTTTGGTTCTTAAATAAATGCAAAAGTCTCAAGTTTAAGCCCTATAGTTGAATACAAAAATTTTGCGAAAGACCTGAATTTAAATTCTAACAGTTAGAGCTGAATACAGGAGAGAAAATCAGGGTGGGCATTATGAAGTTGGTAACAACTTATCAAAATTTCAAGAAACTTTGTTTCCACAATAGCATCATCTGACAACAGAATGAAGGCAAACCAACCATTAACAAACAATTGCCTAAACATCAGGTATAAGAACTTCAAGAAACCTTGTTTCCACAATAGCATCATCTGACAACAGAATGAAGGCAAACCAGCCATTAACAAACAATTGCCTAAAAGTCAGGATACTTATACAGATATAGATTTTAAATACAGTTGGACCAGTGTTGCTAATCCTGGGAGCAAAGCATTCAAGAAATGAGTAAGCAACAAATGGAGAAATTAAAAAGGAAGATGTATTGGCGCGTTTATAAGCTATAGAGCATATTTAGGCCCTCCCATAAGCCTCAAACAAAAAGAAAAAAAAAAGGCATATTTTGTATGTAGAAGAAAAATAGGCATACAGGATAAGCACTCCTATGTAATTGAGAGTTCACATAGGGTGTGGAGAATATTTAGGCTTTCTCATAAGCACCAAACAAAAAGGAAAAAAAGGCATATTTTGTATGTAGAAGAAAAATAGGCATATTTTGTATGTAGAAGAAAAATAGGCATATTTTTGCATATCCTATATATATAAAGAGTTGAACTAACCCTTGGGGTTTTTGAGGGAATATATATATATATATATATATATATATATATATATATTATAAATCAAAATCTGTGGGTACGCAGAGTGACTTAGTTATCAAAACAATCAAAAATGAAACCTATCCATATCAATCTATCATCTAGACTTCGTTTGATCAAAACGTTGATGGGTTAAAAGTAAAAAACCGATCTAGCATCATGCTGCTCCTAAACCTGACACCTTTCTAGTTCCTCTCAAGTTTCTTAAATCCTTATCAAACACACAGCATCTCAGCGAAAAGACACCATATTAAAAATAATGTCTCTTGGCCTTTGAAAAGCCTACGAGCATATGAAAACATCAGGCCCGATCAAGTCTGGATCAATCCGGATCCCCCAAGACTTGGACGCAATTGAAGAATAAACAAAAATCCTAGACTAACGCAACAAATACATAAAAACCGAATGTACAAACTAAACTTTCCATTTGATTTCGAGCAAAAAAATCTATTGGCGTCTCAAATAAAACACTAAAATGACAAAAGAGCGTAAAAACAAACATATAGAGCATTAAAAAAAAGGAATTAAGAGCTTATTTCGACACCAAAACAGGAAAATTTGGCTATTTCTATTAGAAAGAATGGGTAAATCAATGTTACCTAGCTTATGCTACTAAATAAATCCAGGATTCAAGTAGTCATGGTTTCAGGTCAAGACGAGCCTAACTACCAAAACTATTAATCAACTGCAAAATTCATCCAATAGTAGACAAAAGCAAATACCCATTTGAATGCATGTCATGCCATTCGAACTGAACAGGCTAGAATTGTATTTGTTAATGGAATAGTATCTGCATCTGTGAAAAACAAGAAATCAAAATAGAATTGCAGAGCAATGAATAATCAGAATCACCTGGAAGAGCGGCAGCGAGACTGGACATGTCAATAAGGGGCTTAAGTTCGTCTGCGGAACCGCCCTTTTCTGCCATTGTAACAAAACAGAGAACCACTTGAAAGATTTACAGTGGGAGATGAATGCAACTAGATGAAAGAATCGTTGTATGCAGACGATAATTTATAGGAGTGTATGCATTGATGCTTTGTTTGCCGTCTGTTTGTCTTAGTGAAGAAAGGTGGAGAATGTGTGTCGTGCTGGATTTAGCTGTCGTTGGCGCTTCGCCTTCCAAAAACCCTACTAATTTAGCCTTTATTATTATTTTAAGTATTCTTTGTTCACTTCACCTTCCAAAAACCCTACTAATTTCACCTTTGTAATTATTCTTGCTTCGCTTCACCTTCCCAAAACCCTACTAATTTAACGGTTTTTACTTTAATAATTATTCTTTGTTCACTCCGTCTTCCATCCTTTTGAATTTTATTACGAAAGGTAGTGGTGACAACCGTTGCGGTGGAGTATTGTAATGTATAAATCATATAATATCACTGAAGTGTCATGATTCACCGCCTATGATGGGATGGGAGTGTGTACATGTGTTCTCATAATATGAGAGACTAAGTTGCAAAGGAGAGGAAGTAGAAAGTGGTTTTATACTTTAAGCAAGGGAGTTAAAAGAAAAAATTATGATAAACTAAAATTAGTAGTGTAAGGTAAGATTTACATTATGGATTTAGTTTATTTAATTGATTTTGGTCTTTTTCAAACTTTATCACCATTAGTTATTTTATTCATTTTATCATCAACATGTTTGCATCATTTTTCACTCAACTTTATTGTATCTTTCAATATATTTTCTTTATATTGATTTTTATTTTATTTTTATATTTTTTAATAAATTTGACATGTCTTTTGATTCGGGAGTGAAAGTCTTATTAAGTTACTACAATTTTGTGGGTTCTGCGGTTAGGTTTCATTAGTTGCATCCCTGATCTCTATGGAGAAGTGTAGGCATAAGATCTTTACAGGGCGAGCGGCCAAGGATGTATCGAGGGTTGGAAGACGGTGGCAGTGGAGGATTCGTACCCAGCGAGAGTTTGCCAATGCGTCATGTGGACGCGTGAACCTTCTGCGGTGGTGTTGGATGCTTTGTGGCGGTGTTTAGGGGTCGAGGCGGCGTTTAAGGTGTCAGGTTACGGAATCGCTCTTCGAGTCTGCGTCTGCATGTTGGTGAGGCTTCGTTTACTTTTCCAGAGAGCCTTCGTGTTTTCGAGGGCTCAATTCCAGGTGCGCGTTGTTGATTAGCGATGGAGTTTTGTAGTGGAGGTGGCTTTGGGGTTTTGTTGCGGTCGGTTTCCTGTTTTCTCTTCGGTTTTCTGGACCTTCTTGTCTTCTTTCTCCTTGGCTTGAAGAGGTTATGGACCAGAGCTTTGAGGTCCACTATAGGGGCATGCGGTGTTTTGATTAACACTTTGAGGTCCTTTGGGGGCATGCGGTGTTGGGTAAAGACTTCGAGGTCTTTCTGGGGCGTGTGGCTTCTGGTTCAGCTTCTTTTCTAGTTTTTGTTGGGGTTTTTAGCCCTGTTTTATATCTCCTTTTTCAGTTGCGTGCTGGTTTTGGTGACTTTATGGGGATGTATGTGAATTTGTTTATGAGCATGGTCTATGGACTAGTACTGCTATGAACATCTATGGAGAAATGAAGATGTAAAAAAATTATATTTTTATTAATATAATTGAGCTAATTTTCTATTGGAAAAAAAAAGTTACTACTTCCTCATTTCCACATATTCAATATAATCTTTTTATTTTAAGTTTTTTTTTGTTGTTCTTATCTTTTTGTTTTGCATATTATCCTATGTGATTTAATTCTTAGTTGTATTACTACATGTTTTTCATGTCGTGGGTTGTTGTCCTTCAAGTAGTTTTGCAATTGTTTCTGTCAATGTAGATGCATTGCTCTATGTGATCTAATTCTTAGTTGTATTACTACATGTTTTTCATGTCATGGGTTGTTGTCTTTTAAGTAGTTTTGCAATTGTTTATGTCAATGTAGACTAATTGGTCTCAAGTCGGTCACTGTTATGTTAAGTTAGGGTTGAGATTTGAAACAAGTGGAGGCCAATGGTGAGTATATTGCACCATTATTCTTGGGACTACTCCGCATACTGGTCTTAGCCCTTCGAGATGTGGGGTTACTATAAGTATAACAAAAAAAACTAATTTTGCACATTGATCTCTTCTTCTTTGTTGAAGTTGTCTATATAATATTGTTGTTTTCTTTTGGCATGTTTTCTCCATTCTTCCATATTACACATGACTTTTAGGCACTTTTTTTTATCCATTCACTATCTTTTTTCTTCTATACCTTACTCTTTAAACCATTTTTCTGCATTATTGGTTTTATGTGTTGTTCCTCTCTTATAGCTCATCTTGGTTGATTTTAATCATAATTATTTCATTGTCCATGGTGTCATTTTCTATTCCTGCAAAATTGATTTTCTCGATGCCTCCAATTCTATTAAGTGTGTTTTAATTTTTAAATAATGTGTTATCAAGTTTTTTGTTCTTGCTTATCCAATTCCATTTAATCTGACATGGATATACTTGACCCCATATCTCACCTTCATAAAGGATTATTGAAATTACGAATATTTATAATAAAAAAAGCACAAGATTTCTGAATGTCAATTTTTTTTTGTGTAGTACATCTATTTTTTATTTTTATTTTCATATAAAATGGTTTTTCATATAAAATGGTTTCCAACATCCTTGTAATGTTTTCCCATGTATGCTTGGCCTCCCAATTGGTCGAGTCAACCTTGCTTGAGAGACAAGTCTATTGTGTGCGTATTAGAAACATCGAAAAAAAAGAGATCGACCCATTGGAATTGGCCCAACTAAACTAGGGAAGGGGAAGTAATGAGAGTGAGGGAGGGTGGAGAGCAATAGTAAAGCCAAACCACAAACAAAATGTGGCTTATTTGGAAATCCTAGTTGTTGGTAAAGATCTCGAATTGTTCTAATAACCAACCGCTTATTACTTGTCTTTAAAAAAGCAAATGTCCCATCCCTCTCAGTTCCCAAGCATCGCAGCCAGTCAAACCAATAGATAATGGTTTCCCTTTGACTTCATCTATAATTGTTTTGTTTTTTTAGAAAAGATTACTATCTAAATTTTGTCTATATTCACATTAATCCCAATTTCTATATAAAAAAAAACTCTAAACATGTAATTCAGTATATACATTATATTTTTAAGTTTATTAAAAAACACTAACATCAATAATAAAATTTATATATATATATATATATAAATATATAATGATAAATAAGTAATAATTATTTTTAAATCAACGTATATTAAGTAAAAGGGTTTTGTTAATTTGGTGTAATTCAAATGATTGAAAGGAAAACTTGTCATCCCTACAAGTTTAAATTTCATTTTTTAACCAAATATTATTAATGAATCAATTGTTATTAATAAGCTTTATATAATTTAGTTATAATTTATTGATTTAATAATTTGATAAAGAATTGGGGCGGCAGGTGTGGGTGGGGTTATTTTCTTCTCAAGAGGTAATATTAGGCTTTCGTTTTCATGGAGTCTCGGTCATGCAACTAATAACCAGGCAGAGGCATATGCTCTACTTCAAGGATTGTTATTGGCCCGGTAGCAAGGTTTAGACTTCATTATAATCCTCGGAGATTTGGAAGTGGTCATTAACCATGTGAGGATGAAAACTTTGTCAACGGATATGAAATTGAGAGCTATATTTATGAGAATCCAATACGAGCTTGAAGCTTTCCACTCTCTAGCTCCTTACCACATCCTTCATCATAACAATGTAATTGTCGATGGTCAAGCCAATCTGGTCATTAGAGACACCATTGAAATGCTCTATATTAATAGGCAGGCCTCCTTAAATCATGCTTCCTAGCCCAATTCTATGTGGGGGTTCCATCGGGGATCCCGGAGCTAGCCTTTCTCCCACCACACCCTTCAGCACACGACCCATTGTCGCCTCCTCGCCCACCTTGTGTGTAGCATCGACGTGTGGAAATCCTTGTATGCCACATTCGGTTCTTTGTCGACCACACACGGACGTCCTCTATAGTACTTCTCCCCTCCCTCGCCTGGGCATGAATGTTCCATCCCTCCATTTCAGTCGTGTGTGTGCCCCCTTCTTATCCGCACAGGCCCTGTCACTTCCCTTGGCCTCTTTCTTTTCTCGCCTCATGGACTTTGTCCTTCCATTCACATTCTTTGTGTCACCCCAGTTCTCTTCGACATCATCCATGCAAGGGAATGATGGTAGCTTCTCTCTGAGTCAACCAATCACTTTGTGTAAGAGTATCGCTCGTTTAATGGATTTGATGGGTGAAGTTCTTCATCCTTTGTGGCTGCAACCCCCCACGCGATGGAACGATAATTTAAAAGGAGCACAATTGGGAATTACACATGAATACTCGGAATCGGGGAAGAATTTTGCATTGGTACAGAGTTTGCTTGTGGTTTCATCAGAATTCGTTGGTCTAGTCGTAGTTGTTGGAATCCACATCATGCCCAAGAGAAGCGTAGGAAGTGTGCACTGGAGAAGAGAGCCTCGGAACGATGAACACTCATACCTGGTGAATTCGGTTCAGGCTCTTCAAATTCAAGTGAACAATTTGTCATTGCAAGTTCTTACTTCCTTGGAGATTTTGGTGGAGCATAGGTAGGGCCAGCAAAAACTCTAGGATAAATGCACAACTATCTGGTCCAAAGTGGAAGAGATGTGCTCTAGGCCCAGTTCCCCTCCATCAGTCAGCACAACCTCAATGATTTTGGATGAGGCCTCTTCTCCTGGTCCTCAATCGAACGTTCCAGATCTGAATTCGCCACCAGGCCCTGAAGATGTCGAGTTAGACGAGAAAGATCCTCCAACATAATAATTTCTTGATGTTATGTTTCTGTGTTTTGATATTAGGGATGTTCTACAAACTTTTTCATAGGGGATATTTTGGAATTTAGTATGAATTGAAGGCAGTCTCTAGTTTTCATGACAATCTAGTTAGTTTCCAACCCGTTTTTGTCATCTTTGAAGAGGTTGATTTTTGGACATGTAAGCTCTTCTTTTGTGAAACTTCTTGCAAAGTTTTTTAATAAAAAATTCTCAGTTTTCTTTAAAAATAATAATAATTTGACCAAGAAATGTTATTATAATATATTATTTAAAAATAATAATAAATGAAATTAAATGAAAAAAAATATTTAAATAATAATAATCTAATTTTAAGGTCACGGTCAAGTTAGACACCAAATTAGTGTATGAGACCCTCTTTTTTGTGGGACAAAAGACTCCCTTTGTGCAGGGATTTGACTCTTAAAGTTTACAAAGGTGTGCATACCATACCCCCTCTTGATTTGAACATATAACTTGTAACACACGCTACCCCTAAGTACCTTTTTAAGGGATGGGATATAAATTTTCACTTTTCTCGATCATCCCAAATCCTCTTCTCGAGATCTTCGTCATCTTCTGCTCATCAATATCTTTCCAACAACTATTACCATGCTCAAATTTGAGCTCTGGATTGGGAGTTATGCCCTTCCAAATCTCTTCAGGCATCATTGGTCACAGGCCATGTGGCTCCCACATGGGTTCACCTCATTCGTACCATCCCATCTGGCATGAACTCGACCAAGGTTTTCATCCTTTAGCGATGACATGGACATTGGAGGGGCAGTTACAGGGAATAATCCCCGTGCCTTTGCGATCACCGGGCCTTCAGCCCTTCGTCCTTCTTGTCCATGTTTGAAAACATTCATGGAGTTCCCTAACACTCTTGCATCTATGCTGGAGATCAATCCACCATTAAATCCAACGGTTGAGATTCGCCCTCGTTTGACGCATAGGATTATTAGGGAATTCGGTGTTCGGTGCTCCGACATTGAACGCCCTTTTCTCTACTCGCATATCCTCCGGAGTCTCGAAACCCCAGAATCCTGCCATGTAGCTCCGGCCTTCAACGAAGTTCCTCATCGTGTTGTTATGAACATAACCCCCAAAACTCCCAATGTCACCCGAGATCCTGCCGCATAGCTCCGGCCTTTGGCCCTTTTAGACCATACGTTCTAACACCCTAAGCCTTCTGGAGTTCCGAACTCTCAAACTCCCAGGGGTCCCATTAGCCATTAAGTCAAGCAACTACGCACCAGGAGTGACATGTGGCAAAAGACGGAGATGATGTGTGGCCCTATTCATGGAAGACATGTGTCACGTTCCAATTGGCATATGAGGTCTGTAAAAAAAAACACGAATCAAGGTGACACGTGGCATTTCAAACATGGGTCCACATCACCCTAGGTGACGTCAATGTTCCACGTCACTCCGAACAGACAGCCTTCATGAGCCTCTAACCTCTCCTACCAGCGAAATCGCACGGATCTCCGAAGTCTGAACTACTGCTAGCAACCTCCCAATACATTTTATCCCATGGTCAAGACAAGTCCACGTAGATCCCCAGATCTACGACCTCTGTTTCTTCGTAACTTCGACATTCGAGGGTTTGGCTATGTAATTTCCTTTTTACTCCTGGAGTCGTCAACGTCGGACTGACCACGACCTAGATCCAATGGTCGGGAGAGATCTTGAAGCAACCTCAGATCGACGATCTGTGTTACTTCGCGAGTTCGATGTTTGGAGGTTCTAACTGTTTAACGCCCTTTCTCTCCTAGAGTAGGACTTCGTCGGAGTGTTACATGTTATCCTTCCACTAGTTGATCAGACGGTTGGGAGAGGTTCTCAATGAACTCCCCAAATCAACGACTCACAACTCTAACTCAAAGGTCCCTTGGTCTCAGTGTTAGGCCACTCCAAGAGGTACACTTGTCAACCTAAAACACCCTATCAAGATGCGTGGCACATGCCTCAGTTCACCAACATCTCTTTACTATGTCACAAGGCCACCACACATGGCATCACCGTTGCTCGACACGTGGACCCCCATGTGCTCTCGACATGATACGCACGTCCCCATGATCAAATGGTTGAGAGGGGTCCCGAAGGATCCTTAGATCGACAACCCACATTACTTCGCGACTCCGACATTCAACGGTTTTGGTGTTATCGCACCTCTGTTCTCCCGAAGTGGTCAACATCGGACTAACCATGGCGTAGATCCAACTATTAAGGGAGATCCCAAATATCCTCATATCTACGGCTCACGTTACTTCGCGACCAAGAAGTTGATTGGGGTTTAGCAAGGGGATGAATCCCATGATAACGAGTAAATGATCAGCAATTGTCGGTCAACCATCAAGTTACTAGTTCGACAGGTCACCTTAGACACATTTGGACATTGCAATGTTCATTCGCCTCGGAGCTCCAAACTCCCGAAGTACCGAACAACTTAGCTCCTTTTTTATTGTAGCGAAGGGTTCCATGGACCTAGTTCTATGGAACTTTGTCCAGCTCCAGAGGCTACACTCTTAACTCTTAGCCAGGATTTGGTTAAGTCCGTGGGCATGAGCCCATGGTCTCTTGGACAATTGGTTTGAAGAAAGCTCCTTCCATTCCTAGAACTTAAGTTCTAAAACCAGGAAAGGTATTTTCGAGGGATCAACGGGACTATAGCAGTCCCGTAAAGTCTGCCCCAACTCTAGAACTGTGAGGTTGGTCCTTGGGAAAACACCTTGAGGATTTTCCAACCAGCCCAGAGGCCAAACTTGTCACCTTACAACCATTCAAATGCAATAGTTTACAGAAGAGCAGTAAGCAGTATTACCATTAATTTCACGCGAGGCACAATTAATCATGATTACAGACATTCAAATCATGCATTTCAATTCAAGTGCATACGGTAAATGAAATACTTATCTATTACAGTCGATCACCGACCAATTGACTGTGGGTGTTCGCCTTTCCACCCAAACATAGGCTCAAAGGCATTCATTCTTAGCACTCTGGCCACCCCCATTCCAAGCCATGATATCACTAGGGAACTTATGTAGTTTCTCATATATTCTTTCTCTGTCACAACCTCTACGAGGTTTATTATATGCTCCCTCAACATCAAGCTCGTGACCTTCTGCTCAGGTCATGTTTTCTGCAAACTCTCGTAGATCCTTTTTCTTGTTCTCTCCCTTTTTAACCATAACAACTTAATCCTTTAGTTCTTCTTATCAGTTGGAGAGACTCACGTGCTCTTCCTCTTTTTGAATGGTATCCTACTTCTCTTGCATGCCCTCTCCTTTTCCCCCAAGGAGGTTATGGACCTGTCATGTTCCTTCTATCAGAAGGAACTAGGGTCAGTCTGGACCTACAGGAAAACTGCACTCTATGGTACTTCGGGCTAACAATTTTCTGTCTCCTCAGCCAGACTCTTCATGCTTCTATTCATGGGGGTAGTTGATTGTTCAACCACCAATCCTTCTTTCATTAACTGGTTTTTCCTTGGAATCGAGATGAGGCTTATTATTTCAACAAAGAGAATTTAGATCATTTTGACATAATGAACCTTCTCTACAATTTCCTCACTCTTTCCTCTAGTGATATCATGACTAGTACTTCAAGGCTTCACCCCCACAGTGAGTTATTAGCAATCTAAACAATAATACATTTAAATTGTTCACATGCCATAGCATGGTAATCATAATTAATGATTAATTATAAGCTCAAGAAAACAAGAACCTCTTAAGAGGAAAAACATATGGTTAACTATTAAAACATTTAACTACTTAATTTAGTAAAAACAATAAAAATTATATAAATTTATACACGTAATTACAATTGAGATTGTGATATCAAATTAATAAAAAAAACTTTTTTGAAAATAATAAATATGGAAATAAAAAGACTTCCATATAATATTAAGAATATATTTTACTTTCCATAACTCGCGGTGCTTGATGGAATATTATATTACCTTAGACATGGTCTATTTTATGGATTTTAATTATTATTTATAAGTTTTCAACCTTATTTGACTCGATTGTGGTTTAGTGATAAATTGAATAGTTTTAAGGTTTCTTATGAGCTTTCTTTATGTTTGTTATTTTTTAACAATTTGGATATATTTATAGCAATATGTTTTAAGATATTGACTTAGTGTTTAGCATTGTTTTAGATTTGTAGTTTTCATAAATTAGGTTGACTTTCCACCTTCTACATTCTTTACATTAGTTTTTCTCTAATCACCTTTGAAAGAATCTAGCAAATAATTTGAAGATATATGGATTTATTTACAAATATTTTTAACATTTTTTAATATTTTAAGGTTTTAGTGTTTTTAATATCTTTGTTTTTGTTTTTGGTTATAGTTAATTTTTTATTAATTTTTCTATTTTTTCTAAGTGATTTATGTGATTTTGTTGTTATATTTTACTTTATCATTATTATGTACAATATAGTTAAAATAGGATAAACTCTAAAATCTTTAGGGTATAAAGTCGATAAATAATAGGGTTTGAAACCATTATAACAATATAGGTGGAGAGGATAACAATCGTTCCTCCCAACTACCCGAGCTAAATCCAACCAATTGATATGACTAAAGAGTGTTATGTAACTACTGACAACATTATTGTTAGGTATTAAACCTCTCTCTCTCTCTCTCTCTCTCTCTCTCTCTCTCTATATATATATATATATATATATATATATGAGTCAACTTTTTTTCCTCGGATCCTCTAGAAACCCCCAAGCACTTCCCTCATTCCAAGGATGGTACTTAATGTAAAGAGGGCAGCATAGACTAAGTGTGCCTAATTCAACAAGGACATCGAGTGATGCCCACAAATACCAAGTACATCATAGAGGCAGACAACGTGGGGACTTGACCCCGAAACCTCCCACTTGAAATTGAAATTACTCAACTACTCAAGCCAACTCACCAAGTTGGTATACATAAGTCATTTTGTGTGTGAGCTTGTGATTTTGTAATAATGTTATAAAAAGGTTAATTCAATATAACAAGGACCTAATGGTTTTATTAGTGTGTCTCAAGTTAGGTTCTCTCTCTCTCTCTCTCTCTCTCTCTCTCTCTCTCTCTCTCTCTCAAGTACACACACACAATCGAATAATTATTGTTGTTCATTGGAGATATATCCCTTCATTACTTGGATTTGCAAGTGTAATCCACCCTTTGGTGTGAAGGTGCCCTCACTCTTTTCCTTGATTTTGGCTATTATTATTTTTTTAAGTTAATCCCATTGTTGCAGTAGTATTTTCATTTTGGGTATTGGAATAGTACAAGTGTGTAGCAAAGCTTTAGCGGATCTTCACTCTTGATTTTTACTTTCAAAACAATTAAACTAAACAAAAACAAAAATGTTTGAGGACTATATCCCAATTTTTTTCCAGGTTACAAAGCCCGTGGAAAACCCCCAAGTACTTCTCCTCGTTTTGAGGATGGTACCCAGGGTAAACCCTAGAATCTTCAGGGAAAAAGGTTGGTCAACAACAAGGCTCAAAGCCATTACAATAATATACTCATTAAGATCTCAACATGTCACTTGCGGGAATTGAACTTGGGTGGGGAGGATAACAATCATTCCTCCCAACCACCCAAGCTAAACCCAATTGATGATTATATCCCAAAGTTGTGTGACTAAGGAAGAGATAAAGGAAAGTTTTATGAGGTTTGCAAAATAAATGAGGTAGTTGGTGCGAGGTAAAGGAACCACAAAATCTTATTCTTCATTACATACATCAATCTTTCTTGGGGGGGAGGATGATCTAAACCCTTTGAGAATGAAGGATAACATACATATGATCTCGTTGTTGCCATTAAATTCCCGTAAACCTACTTTCAACATCTACATTGAGATCTCACAAGATAACTTCGATAATGAAGTGGAAGTTGTCCATATCTCGTAAGCAAGATCAAATTAGCATTCAAGGTGCAACATGTGTATGAATAAGGTGAAAAGTTAAAAGTGGCCCTACAACATTTGGAAAAGGAAACCCATACATGGGGTGATAGATGGTTTGTTAAAAACCCTAGAGGGGATTTTACTAAGTTTGCAGATCCATTAACTCAAAGAACATATTGCCACTAGGATGACCCTTATGATGCTAAGTTCTAGCTCTTTTTCTAGAAGGACTTGATCACAAAAGAATATAGTAAGTTCTGAGTCATAAAGTACAAGGTCAATCTCTTTATAGGTCTAGTGCAAGACATCCATGTTTCAAATCTATAAACAAATCTCTAGATTGAGGTAAAAATGTATGAATCTAACTATTTTGAAAAATTCATTACCATATCTAGTAGAGTATAAAGTCATGTTGAAGTTGTCAATTAGGTTTAGCTTGGTTGGTTGGGAGGAAAGTTGTCATCCTCCCCACCCGGGTTCAATTCCCGCAAGTGACATGTTGAGCTCATAATGGGTATATTATTGTAATGGATTCGAGCCCTGTCGATTACCAGCCTTGTACCCTAAATATTCTATGGTTTACCTTGGGTACCATCCTCAAAATGAGAGGAAGTACTCTAGGTTTTCCAGGGCTTTGAAACCTAGGAAAAAAAAATTCATGTTGAAGTTATTAAAAGAAAAATATTTGGCTCTATTGGAAGTGTTATACATATTATAGGAAGGACAAGGAAGAGGGAAAGTCTGAAATGCCAAAAATTGAATCCCCTAGACCTCAACCCACCCAAAAATCTCATACGTCACCATCAAACCCCATATGAAAATAATATAAAGCTGGGTTTAAGTGTCGTGTTCGTAACACTCAAAAACATTTTATCACAAAAGACCTACACTAGTCCAAACTTGAATTTGAATATACAAAGGATACTCTCCTTGAAGAACCTAGTGATAGATCTAGTCCACAAGACCAATCCCCTACACCATTAGAAATTGGTGAACCCTCGGTCTCTCTTATTGCAATGATTGGATCATTATAGTTGAAACCTTTAAGTTTTATGTTCATATTACAAAACAGAAGGTATTTGGTATGGCATATCTTCACAATACACTAAATATTCTTGATAAGAAATAGGTTAAGCATTTAGGCCTCCATGTGGATACTTTTGAACGATTTTCCATTAGCATCACATGATATAAACATATTAAGTGTGAAAGTGTAGTGCACAAGGTGGAACTTACTATGAAATATTATAGCCTCGAGGATGACTTCTATGTCACAAGTATTGGAATAGCAAACATTTTTTTGGGTATTCAATGGTTGATTTCAATAGAGACTTATTACATTAACCACCAACGAAAGTTTCTCTCCTTAAGACAGTATGGTTGTGAAGTTACTCTCAAAAGACTAGAACCTAAAAGTATCCAAATTGTGGACTCAAAACACATGTCTAAAATTTTGAAGAAGGTTCACTTCGGGTTCATGATTTGCTTGTACTATATGGAGGAAACTCCGTCCCAACAAACTTATGCTTCAAGCCTCTCTAGCTTATCTTGGAAGTATAAGGTAGTCTTCCAAGATATACTTGTAGAACATCCACCCAAAAAGGGCATGTACTATATTATTGAGTTAGACCCTAACAAATGTCCCATGGTGGTGTAATATATTTTTAGAAGTATGAGATAGAAAGGATTTTGGAGGAAATTTCGGAAGTTGGGATCATAACCCCTAGCAAGATCCCTTATGTTTCCCTAATTGTCTTGTCGAGGAAAAAATATTTCTTATAACCTTTGTATTGATCATTGAGCAATCAAATTTTCATCAAGAATAAGTTCCCCATCCCTCACATAGATGATCTCATGAATGAGCTACATCATGTCATATTTTTCCAATATGGGCCTTGTTTGAGCTATTACTAGATACCCATATGGCTTTAGGACCAAGAGAAGACTACATTCATCAAGGCCACTTCCAATTTCAAATACAACATTTTCCAAAAGTATCTAAAAGCATAACTTCTACAAAACAAGCCTAAAATCCTAATTACTTTGTAAAACATGCAAACTTAGCAAAGGGTGTGTCATCCAGAAGCTTCATCTACTACTTCCTTGATTGGGTTCATCACCTACATGTTCAAATCTTTATTTTCTAGGATCTTGTGCACTATATTATCTTCCAAGAGTTTCCCATAGTTTGAATTCAGTGATTGGACCTAGTTGGAAGTTCCAAATTGCTCTCCTTTTGTCAAATTTACTACCATGCTTTGAAGTGACACACATTATGCTTCCACTGCATTAATTTGGCATTTTTTTTGCACCAATGTCCCCATTATGGTTTCAATCTGGGAGTCTACATTAATATCCTACTCTTGAATTTTCTTCAAAACTATGTGAACTGAACTTCAATTTCCTTCAATTGTTTCCTCGTGTGTCCTCAATGCTCATCTAATCTCTTGAAGATTGTGATAGTCCATCTGGGAAGATAAATATTCCAAACCACACATATGGGTACATTAAACAAAACAAAAAATAGAAATTCCAAGCTGAAGAAGAAATTCCAAACTGCATAGCACCCAAGAAATAAATAGAATGTGGCCAAAACAATAATCTTAGGGATCAATGCTAAGACTAAAGATTATCCAAGTGGATATCGGTGGCCACCCACCTATTCCAACTAGCTCACATATAGATGTCATCTTGGTAGTTTCAGTTTTCATCTTGGCAGTTTTTTTCTAACTTTTCGGGTCCTAAACTTCCAGGGTCGTTTTGAGGCCATAAACAACGTTTTTTGGGCCTATCACAATCACACAATAGACAAAATAAAAGTGTGATGGCATAATGTGTAGTCCTCGGATAGACCTTTCCAATGGGCTATCATGTGCCTAAAACAAAGATTGTATGCAAAAGTTACGACCTCGAGAAGTTGATATACCAACTTACCCCAACGGGGCCCAGATGAATTTTGGCACTTCATCTCCTAGGGTTAGGTTTTTGGATGTCTAGGGTTTTGGTATTCATGTTTGATGTAAAAAGGATTTTGGAGCCTCATTGTACTCATCTTCTTGCGAATGACCGCAACCATCACATCTCTTCTCAGAGATAAGACGCCACCATTCTAGCAAGCTTCTTTCAGTTTGCATTTTACAGTTTCAACATATTTCTTTATTTAATAGAAGCCAAGTTTTAATGTATCTCTATTATTGTTTTGGGTATCTCCATGTTAAAAATATAGATCTATATTCATTTCGTTCTTCTCATAAAAATCTGTATCAGTGGTATTAGAGCGGTCTTCTCCTTGTCGTTCTTAGTGCATGTCCCCTACGAGGTCAGGGTACAAAGAGTTGGGTCTTGAGCTTGTTTCTCTTGAGGACAAGAGCTCTTGCACGCCCAAGCAACCTTCGATGGTGGGATAAAAGAAACATGACAGGATAGGAGATCCTTTCAAACTATTGCTTGAGGAATTCCTTGCACAACAGAGGAATGAGATGATGGATAGTTTTGCACAAATACTTTCACGACTACCAAAAGGCGATGCATCTTGCTCGAGCGAAGGCGTCTCCCCCTTCAAGGTACAAATCAACTTTAATATTCCTAAATTTGAAGGTTAGATAGACGCATATGCTATAGAAAAATGGTTGAATCTGCTAGAAGGGTATTTTTATGTCCATACTTTTCCAATAGAGAAAATATTACATTTGCGCTCCTCAAAGTCGTCCCCAATGTCAAATATTAGTGGGAGACTTTCTGTGAGCAAAAGGAAACAGAGGAACCCTCATTATTTATATTTGGACTCACCTGGGAGTCCTTCAGGGATGTTATTAAGGAACAATACTACCATGTTGGAAGTTATGACGACCTGTATACAAGATGGACCACGTTGCGGCATGAAAGGGACCAAACAGTGCCAGAGTTCACAAATATCTTCCATAACTTGTGCACCAAGATGGGTATCAAATATTATGAGAGACATCTAGTGCTCAAGTACCGCAACGGTATGCATAGATACATCCAAACAAAAATGGAATTTCTGGACATCTCGTCCTTGGGCGCGGCCTATCGATATGTTGTCAAAATCGAGTAGAAGCTTAAACAAAAGACGCAACAATTTTGGTCTGGGAACCCCTCATAGCAAAAGCAGGGCAAGGGCAGCCCCAACCCACAGAAAAAAATGTCAGAGAAAATATGGACAGCCTCAGGACAACCAGTCTAAGCCGCAAAAAAAGAAGGACAATGGAAAGACGAAGAAAGACACCGGGAAGTGGTGCGACTTCCATAAGAGCCCCTAGCATAACACTGTTGATTTCCGCTCAAAGAAGTCATTGGTAGCTGAGGTGAAAGCCTCTAAATCAGATGTGGTTTTCAACTCAGATTCAAAACCAGAACATGGGAGACAGATTATCGACACAGAACCCAATGCCACCATTTCTACCACCAAGATCCAGCCCAGTGAACCTAATGAGCCATAGGAAGATGAGCGACTCTTTCATTCACAAATGTGGGTGAAGGGTATTCCTCTGCACTTCATCATTGATAGCGGTAGACAGAAGAACCTCATCTCAGTGGAGGTCATCAAGTGGTTGGTCTTGCCAACAATGTTTCACCCACAACCATACACCATCTGATGGCTCCGCCAAGGAAGCGATCTTCACGTCAGCCAATAGTGTCGTCTATCCTACGGTATCAAGCCCTTCAAAGATGAGGTATTGTGTGATGTTTCTCCTCTTGAAGTTTGTGATGTTATTTTGGGCCAACCTTATTTATGAAAATTTCATGTTGTATATGATCCAGGTGGATATCAGTGCCCACCCACCTATTCCAACTGTCTCAAAACAGTTTGTTGGAAACTTACTATTTTTAGTAGTTCCAAACTTCTAGGGCCATTTTGAGGGCCTAAATGAATTTTTTTGGGGATCAAGGACCTCAATGATACTTGAAGGATTTGATTGAGCCCCCATAATGAATTTCCTTGATGATACATTTCCAATGAGCTATCGTGCACCCTAAACAGAGATTGTATGCCAAATTTACGCCCCCGAGAAGTTGATACACCAAACTACCCAAAACGGGGTCCACAAAACTGTTGGCTTTTCATTTTCCGGGGTTAGGGTTTTGGATTTTATTTATGTTAAAAAGGCCTTTGTAGCCTCATTGTAATCATATTCTTGTGAATGTGAGTAGCCGTCACATCTCTTCTCCGAGATAAGATGCCACCATTCTAGCTAGTCTTTGACTCTGTACTTCTATAGTTTTGTACATTTCGCTCATTAATAGAAATTGTGTATTACTGTATCTCTGTGTTTATGGTTATATCTCTGATCAATCTCTATTATATTATTGGATATCTGATATATTTCTGTGCATTTCTTTATTATATCTCCACTCTCATTTTGTGCCTAAAATAATCTGGATCAGTGGTAACAAAGTAAGATTCTCTTGATCGTTTTTCAATGCATGTCCCCAACGAGGTCCAAGTATAGAAAGTTGGGTCTAGAGATTGTCTCTCTTGAGGATAATCACTCTCACATGCCCAATAAAACCTCCATAGTGAAAGAAAAGAAAAACGACAGAGCATAAAATTCTATCAATATGTTGCTTGAGCAAACTCTCATGCGACAGAGGGACGAAATGATGGAGAATTTTTCCCACATCCTTCAACACCCACAGATAACAATAAACACATATTCATCAAGCGACCACTTTAGAAACACCTCTCCTTTAAAGGTACAAGTCAATTTTGATATTCTCATATTTGAAGGTTAGATAGATGTGAATGCCCTAAAAAATGGTTAAATCTGCTAGAAGGTTATTTCTTTGTTCACAATTTTTCAAACAAGGAAAAGATCACCTTCGCACTCCTTAAGGTTCTCCTCCATGTCAAACATTGGTGGGAAACTTATTGGTAGCAAAGATCCACAGAGGAGTTTGGAATATATGGGGCCAAGCCCAATTGAGATTTTTTTGTGGATGCGGTCAAGGAATAATATTACCATGTTCATGAGATGGACCACTCTGCGTCAAGAGAGGGGCCAAGCAGTGTCAGAGTTCATCAATACCTTCCATACCTTGTGCACCAAGCTGGGTATCAAAGATTATGAGTGGCATTTGGTTCTGAAATATCGTAGGGCTCTACATAGGTACATCCAAACTGAAATGGAGTTTCTGGACATCTCATCGCTCAAAGATGCCTATTGATATGCTGTCAAAATCGAGCAGAAACTTAGGCACCAGAACAAATGGGAGTTCGGGTATGCAAATCTGCAACAACCAAAGTATGATAAAGATGACCCTAACAAACATCATCCCAAAAACCAGTCCAAGCTATAGGAAAATAAGAGTTACGGAAAGACAAAGAAGGACACTGGAAAGTGGTGCGATTTCCACAAAATCCCCTGGCACATCACCGATGAATGTCGTTCAAAACTATCATTGGTGGTCGAGATCAAATAAAAATATATGAACCCGTATTCAGAATCCGATTCGAAAAAGTATGGGAGAAGATAGATCATCGACGCAGACCCCACTGCTACTATCGTGACCGAAACAATTCAACCAGAAGAATGAGCAGATCCTAAAGAGGGGGAGCGCCTCTTCCATTCACAAATGTGGGTGAAGGGGACCTCACTGCATTTTATTGTGAATATCGAAATCCAAAATAACCTCATCTCAGCAGAGGTCGTCAAACAATTGGGATTTTTTACAACACCACACCCGCAACCATACAACATTGAGTGGCTTCGCCAGGGACGAGATCTCTGTGTCAGCCATCATTGTCGTCTATCCTACGACATAAAGCCCTTTAAGGATGAGGTATTGTGTGATGTTTCCCCTCTTTATGTCTGTGATGTTATTTTAGGCCAACTATATATGTGGAAACATCATGTTGTTTATGAGTCTCAACCCCGTAGTGTCATTGTTACTTTGGGGGGTCATCTCTACAGGATACCAGAGGTAGTTCCGACTATTGTCCCACCAAAAAAGTGTCGCAAGGTAATCTCTCATACTGCTAAATTCAACCTCTTCAGAATCTGTTTGAAATATAAACATAAGGACACTGCAACCACTACAGCCTTGGCCCAAGACCTTTCTATCCAACAAAAGAAGATTGCAGAAGAGAAATAAGATATCATTTATTCACCTAAAAGGGTGCCTCCACACTACCCAGTCAAGCTAAGATACAAAAGGTTGGTTTAAAAAATTCAACCCCACCAACAATAGGTTCGTGACATCCTTCCACAAACCAAGCAATGCAACTTCTCTAGCAAGGTAAGCAACTCACCAAGATTCAGATTCAACAAACGTTTTCCCCTCTCCCTCAAGAACTCAATTCAATGGAGACCATTGCTTCATAAGGAGGGAGGATTGATCCAGGTGGACATTGGTGGCCACCCACCTATTCCAACTGGCTCAAAACAATTTGTTGGCAACTTACTATTTTCAGCAGTTCCAAACTTCTAGGTCCATTTTGAGGGCCTGAATGAATTTTTTCGGGGATCGAGCACCTTAATGATAGCCAAAGGCTCTGATTGAGCCCCCATAATGAATCTCCTTGATTATACCTTTCCAATGAGCTATCGTTTTCCACAAACAGAGATAGAATGCCAAACTTACACCCCCGAGAAGTTGATACACCAAACTACCCAAAACGGGTCCACAAAACTATTGGCTTTTCATATTCCAGGGTTAGGGTTTTGGATTTTCTTTATGTTAAAAAGGCCTTTAGAGCCTCATTGTAATTGTTAGTCCCTAACCTTTTTTTTTTTTGTTGGACATCCTTAATGCTTGTTCTACCCCTTTTCATGATTCTTGTTAAATTTTGTTTATGCCCTTTTGATTTGAAAGCATGTTTTCATTCTTTTATGCACATTTTATATGTTTTTTTTTTTAAGTTTTTAAAAGTTAGGATATGATATAAAAGTATTTCTATCACATCACTTATCATTTCCCTCGTTTGAATTTTCAAATTTGTCAAAGTGGAAAGAGCACTACAAGAATAACGCTATTCTTGCAGTGCCATGAGTAATGATAGTTATGCATGCGCCACTTTCCCAAGATCATGTTTTAACACCCGAAATCATTGCCATAGGATCTACATACCTGTGTATGATCTATATCAGGTTGTAATTCTCATGATGACAACTAACTCGAAGGATCGGTTTGTACTCGCCACCTTGATATCAAATCACAATGCCCGATTATTATTCCCTATGTATGACGTCATAATCTACCTATTTTTAGTATTTCTATTACTCCATGCATGGTCTGCAAGTGAATAGATAACTCTCGGAATTCAAAAGTCCTCGAAAGTTAGTGATCGAACCCGAGGCGTTCTCAGAACCCTTCCACAGAATTGTATCACTGTCATGGCACCCAAAAAGAGCGGGCAGATAACCAGGTTGGATCCAGAAGGGACATAATTACTTGAAGCTTTTCCTCAGATCGCACAAAAGTTTAAAGATGCAGGATGGTTCAACTTCTTCGCAACATTTTAGGGTCACGACGAGCAGATTTTCATGATCTTTGCACAAAATTTCGATGGTTTCGAAACTATGGTGGGTAAACTCCTCATGCACGTGAAAGAGCATTCCATAGCAAAAGCATGCAAGTTACCAGTATATGGGGAAGGATGGTGGAAGAAATAAAATGTAGTAATGGAGTTTGTTAATCAGTTTTTGATTCCAGAAAAGTAAAACCCTAGTTGGAGCCAAGGCATCCCACACAGTTGGGTGAGAAAAGAATGGCATACTGCCTCGTTGATCATTCACAGGTACATTACCTACGAGGGTCGATTTTCTCTAGTTCACCTTTATCATATTAGACTATTACTACATGTGAATGGTGACTATCCTCTTAATCTGCCTTATTTCTTATTGAAAATCCTATCTAAGATGTCTAAGAGGATTCAAACTCTTCATGAAACATCAAAGAATAGTCTTTTTCATCAAGGGTTGATTAAAACTTTGGTAATCTTTTTTTTAAGTGAATTTCAGAGGCCTTAGGATTGGTTAATTTAGTCACTAAAACCTAAACCACAGGAACCTAAGTCCAAAACTATTAAGGAGAAAAAACTTGGAAAAGGTAAAAAATCCTCTCAAGCCACTGATGTTTTGGTGAAAGAAATCTCCCTTGTAGCCAGGATAACTCGTGTTGGTAAGAGGAAGTTACAGACACAACAAGCAATTGAAGATTTTCCCAGAGGTAAACCTAACGAGAATATCACTACAGGTCAAGGTAAACAACTTAAAGTTGATAAAGAGATTTGTAACACACCCACGATGAGGCATAAAAAATTTCTCTCTTCTTAAAGGACAGACTCTCCATCCATGGTTTCTAATTTGGAAGGTCAGGGAATCAGTCTGACCTCCTGGTCAAGGATCTTCGATTCTTGAACCAAACGACTTTCTGAGACCTTGATGGTCTCGTTTTGTAATTAGATGCAGACCCTTTCAACTTCCTGGTGCAGGTCTAAAGGTACTCGCGACCCTCCTCTTCGCGCCTGCGAAATCTCAGAGTCTGGGCGCTAGCTCATTTTTTAATAGGATCCTTCCTTGATATGACCTTGGGCGATGGCCTTACGTAACCACGTGGTTGCGAGCATGGCCAAGGGTGGTTTGAAACCAAACTACTTTTCGCCCCACAATTCACCTTGAGCCTCCACATGTCCTTTCTCCAAAACCGTGGTCTGGATTGCGACCCGCCCTCAACTTTTTAAAGTTCGCACACCTTCGGGCCCCACAATGTGATGGGATCATCAATCTCACGACCTTGATGGTGCTTTTGAACTTGATGGCTCAAATCTATCCTTTTCGAATCTACAGATCAAATCTAACCTTTCTAAATCAATGGTTGTGATTTATTTTGTGATTCAGGTTTCAAGAGTTTCAACTCTCAACCCTTACCTTCTCCCATAGTCATAGATCTCCTGCCACGCATCCTCTTTAATCAATGATGTTGATCGCTTCGCGATTCCGGACTTTGGGAGTCTCAAGTCTCAACTTTTAATTCCCCTCGAAGTATGTGGATTTCTGTCGCGTGTCCACTTGAATCGGACGATCGAGGCTTACTTAGGGTCTTTACCCGAAATCCACAGATTCATGCCACGTCCCCCTTAATCTGGTGGCTATGAATTACTTTGGGAATTTACCCTGAGTCCATAGATTTACGCCGCGTCTCTTCTGGATCAGATGGTCCAGATTCACTTCGGGTCTTCGGAGTTCGACAGTCTCAATTCTCAACTGAAACCCCAGTGCAATTCACTTGGATACACGGATCTATCGAGACACACCCCTCCTGTCGATCAATGACCAAGATCTACTTCAGGTCTTTAGCGCTTCTCAACCAAGACTGGATCAACGACCTTCAACCCCCTTCTCAATCAAAAGTTGAGATTCCACTTTGAGACTCCAACGCTCTCACCCTCTACTTTCCTCCAGAGTATTTCGTACCCAGAGTGCTAGATCTAGCGCCACACGTCCACCTTAAATCGACGACTTTCATCCGCTTCGAGACTTCAGCCTTTAGACATCTCAAACTTCAAATCCTCCTTGCTTCATTTCCTTTGGAACATTCTATCTAAAGTTCGTGATCTGATGACATGTGTCCTCCTTCAAATCGACAGCTCCTAGTTGCTTCGGTTGTTCGGGCTTCGACGATTTCAAACTCTTATCCATCGCGTTCTCCCGGAGTTCGTTATCGGTCGCCACGTGCCCTCTGTATCTGACGGTCTAGATTCTCTTCGGGTCTTCTAGTTTCTTTCACCCGAGGACAACGAATCTCTACCATGTGTCCCTTTCGATCTGATGGTTGAGATTCACTTCGGCTCTCCAGCTCTCCGGGGTTCGGGAGTTTCAACTATTGACTAAAACTCTCGAAGTGATTTCTCTGGAGTTACTGATCTGCTGACATGTGTCTCTTGGTGATCAATGGTCAGGATCTACTTCGGGTCTTCGGTGATTCCACTCTCTTCTTGACCACAAGCTCTCGCTCAAGAGTTGTAGATCTTGTGCCACTTGTCCCTCTTGGAGATGAACGGTCCCAATTCACTTCGGGACCTTGGCCAGTCAACCCTCTCGTGCACACAAATGTTAAAACTCATGCACTTTACCTTAGATCGGATGACTAACATCCCTTTGCACTTATATCTGACGGTTAGGATCTGATCCTTCCCAACACTTCTCTTCTGCTTCCCTGGACGATGATCTAACATTCTTGGCTTGTCCCCAAAACCGATCTGACAGTTGTTGTCGCTCCTCCTTCTGAGATTTTGACTTCTTCCGACTTGGAAGAGTTTGGTAGATGTTCAAAGGCCTCATCCTTCGTTCCTCGTGCGAGTCCGTCTATCTTGGGTCCCATCTTCACTCTTGAAAACGTTATCTCTTCTGAGCTTTTCAATTCTCTCAGACTGACGGTACTGAGGGACTCTGTTACTCCATGGATTTCCAAAAGGGCTCACGACCACCCATCTCGCAAATATTCAGGGTCTGGAGGTCATGATCTGACCGATACTGAGGTGTCCATCGATCGACAGTTCACAGCAATTGTGGGGTCCCAATGTGCGTGCTCTTTATCAGATAGCTCAACCTCCGCAATATAGAAGTATTGGCTCGACTCTAGTCTAATCCTAGTCATTGATCTTCCATCCCCAACGAGATCAATGATGTGGGTTGATTTTGGGCCGTGAACTAGCAGATCCACTAAATTCACCTTCGCACTCCACAATGATTCCCAACCGTCAATTAAATCGAGCGGCTGGTGTTTGATTCGGTAACTCTAGTGAGTATTTGAGTCGATCTGACGACCGGGATGGCCTCTCCTCCCGTTAAACGGCTCACATCCATCTCCACTATCAGATTCTAAAGTCATGGGTAGTTCTGGTGACTTGACTATTGTCTACCTCCTAGATCTGATGGTCGGGACGGTTCCCAAGCATCCTCAGATCTAAGGCTCAGAGTTAACTTCAGGACTTCGGGACTTTGGGGATTTTACCTTCCTTATGACGAAATTACTCAGTTCGTCGAACTTCATGAAGTCTGAATGACTCCAAGGGTTAACTCGCACACTCTTTCCCATATCCAACGATCATAACAGACCATGGCTTCTTTCGAACAGATTTCGTTTGTTCGTTTTCCAAACAAGGGAACCTTCCCTTTTGATACTTCAACCTCGCTACTCTTCCTAAGTTTTGTTAGCTTTGAAAGGCTTAAGAGCTCTGCGCTCTTTCTCTTGAACTTAACGCTTGGAAGAATCCTTTCGTGCACCCTTTATGCTCATTCCTCAACTCTAGAACTTAAGTGGTTCGCGGTCTCTGCCTGCCTTGCAGAGAGACTGTGCATACGTGCACTATCTCTCCTAAGCTTTAACAGACTCCCTCCTCCAAGGGACTCATAACGACTAGGAGTGTCGACATGCGTACGTGAAACTGTGCCCAAGGTCGACGAACTCATAGTTCGTGGATCTAGCTTAAGACACCACAGGGCACAAGCATTTAAGAATACAAATCATGTCCAATCCATACTTGCTTAAATACACAATTTAAACAAGAATAAAGAGATACAATATAACCATTAAGCAGATATACACATCCCTGGGCCATTCACAGTATATCCCATTTCATTACATAATTATAGCTTAATTTCACAGGGTATGAGAATACTTATCTATTACAAGTTGCATCCAACCAACTGACTGTGGGTGTGTGCCTTTCCACCCAACCATAGGCTCAGAGGCATTCATTCTTAGCACTTTGTCCACCCCCGTGCCAAGCCATGATATCACTAGGGAATTTACGCCATCTCTCAGAGAAACTCTCTTTGTCACAATGACCCTGTAAGGTTTATCAAATGCTTCATCAGCATCAAGCTCGCATTCGGGTTCTTCAGGCCATGTTCTTGGAACTTCCTTTGGGTTCGTACATCCCCCTTATGAGCTTGTTCTCTCGTCCCCCCGTGTCCTCTCTTGTTGTCTCTGTATGTATCTTACCTTCCCTCCTCTGGAAGGTTTCCAACCTATCATGTTCCTTCTGTCAGAAGGAAGCTCGGGTCTATAGGTCTCTGTGGTACTTCGAGCTGACATCTTGTAGCTAGACCATGCTTCCATTAATGGGAGTGGTTGATGATTTAACCATCGGTCCTTTCTTTATTAATTGATTTCTTTCCTCTAGAGATATCATGGCTCGTACTTCAAGGCTTCACCCCCCAACAGTCAGTTATGGGTAGTTTAACAATAATACATTTACATTGTCCACATGCCTTAGCATGGTAATCCTATTTTATGATTAATTACAAGCTGGGGGAAACAGGGGTGTTATAATTCCCTCCCCCTTAAAGGAACATTGTCCTTGATGTTCTTTCTCAAAAAACACATGTCATGCCTTTCTCATTCAGTTGTTTCATAAATCTTGATCCTTCTTCCTCGATCAGGTCCTTTTTCAGACCTTTAATCTTGGTCACATGCTTTCAATAATTATTGGACAACAAGCACGTTAATCATAGTCTTATGCAAAAACATTGCATAAAAATTTCTAAGAAAATTTTATAATCTTAGCACAATAATTATTTGTGCAGTTTGTGGATTTGTATCCACATGGTTGTTTTGTTATCCAAGATCATTGTTTTTCCTTGACATACCCATTGGTTGCATGATCCCCATCAATAGTTTACAAGAACTATCAAGGTTTCATCTTCCTTGCGATCACTCACCCTCCAGACCTAGGATCAAGCATCCCCTTCTCTGCTATACAGTCCCCCGGCTGATCCATCTTCCCTTGCCAAGGTTTTCTCGCACATGGATAACTACCCATCATGTGCATGATCCCAATCAATATTTTACAAGAACTATTAAGGTCTCCTCTTCCTTGCGGTCACTGGCCCTCCAGGCCCATGCTCAGGCATCCCCTTCTATGCGATACAATCCCTTCGGTGATCCATCTTGCCTTGCCAAGGTTTTCTCGCACAAGAAGAATTCCAGAGACTCTATCGAGTCTTACAGTCGAGGCGTCCCTCAGACTTGCTCTGCCAAGGCATCCCTCCATATTATGTTACCTCAACACAACATATTTTAGGTGATCATGGCTTACCACGAGTTTCTCATGGCTCAACATTAGCCATTTTTCATGATTTTACAGCTTGACAGCCTTCCAGCTCAGTTAAAGTTAGGGAGGAAGGTTACTCTCCTTCTCCTGGCACCGTAATAGATAGGGATGAAGGTTACTCTCCTTCTCCTAGCACCATAATAGATAGGGACGAAGGTTACTCTCCTTCTCCTGGCACTGTAATAGATAGGGGTGAATGTTACTTTCCTTCTCCTGGCATCGTAATAGATTGGGACGAAGGTTACTCTCCTTCTTTCGATACCGTAATAGATAGGGACGAAGGTTACTCTCCTTCTCCCGGTACCGTAATAGATAGGAACAAGGTTACTCTCCTTCTTCCAGAACCGTAATAGATAGGGACGAAGGTTACTCTCATTCTCCCGACACCGTAATAGATAGGGACGAAGGTTACTCTCCTTCTCCTGGTACCATAATAGATAGGGATGAAGGTTACTCTCCTTCTCCTGGTACCGTAATAGATAGGAGCGAGGGTTACTCTCCTTCTCCCAACACCGTAATAGATAGGGACGAAGGTTACTCTCCTTCTCCCGGCAATTCATTATTTATACAGCCAAACAAATTGTTAGTCTCTATTTCATGCGATTGGATTATACTCTTTCCCACAGTTCTCCCTTGAACCCGAGAGCTCAGTTTCTCGTCTCTTCTCTCTTCGCAGATATTTCCCTTTTTACCTGTATCACACATATACAAAAATTCATGAGACATCATAAATTTTGAATTCAAAAAAAAATTATTGTAAATATGTCACTCGCAGATTTTCAAATTCCACATTTTGTTCTCATATTTGTTTCACATATGAACCAGATTCATAATTATGGGACTTTCCTTCCCATAACAGTTTGGCTCAACAGACAATTGGTCTTCCTTATGGCTTACAACACTTCCATATCCAAGTCCCCTTTGCTTCCTGCACTTTCAACTTCAATCAGCCAAACAAATTGTTAGTTTCCATGAATCCATGTGTGTGTGTGTGTGTGTGTGTGTGTATTCAAAGCCATTCATACTAACAATTCATCACATCTATATAAACATGAAAATGGAGTCCCATTCCTTGCCTATGCCTCATTTCAACATACCAAACCTTTCAAAACATAATTCATCATTTCAAAGGGTTTAACAAATGTGCCAATATTCATGGCCACGTTCATACCCAACACACTCTTGCATTGATTTCGATTTTGTCACACTTTATGACAGGTTATTGACCATGGTGTGTTGGAATTTAACCAACCTCTCCACCACATGGCTTATTCATTTTCTTTCATTCTTACAATAGGACTATGCTTCAGGCTACAGGATTATCACGATCCCAATTCAGTTCATATGAAACTACAAGTTTCACATGAATGCCTTTAAGCATTCCTCCTTCATTAATAACTAGAGTGCCAACACTCATGGCCACCCAAATTTGGTTTTCTCTAACACCTATATAATGTACGTAGAAATGTTGGAAGGTCCTCCTTCCTCAATGGGAAATCCATTATCTGTCCTTTATGCAAACATGCATTTCTGGAAGAAATTCCATGCAGCGTGTTGTCTATGAGCACTTTTGTTTCCAATCCTTCCTTGATTGGTCCATGTATTCATGACATATCATTTCATGAATTATTTTGAGGATTACAATCAGTATTTACTACCATAGGTTCACACCTCCATCATTCAGGTTCTTCTTCCTGAATCATACCTTACTTGGGTATCCAAGGCATACAACTGCCTTTCAACATTCCATACATAACATTAAGACTGTAAAACATTTCAGAAGGGATTCTTACCGAATCCTTTCATACCTTGTGCCACATAGGCATGAACATTTTTTTTTATACTGGTTTTGGCTGTCAGCACCCCCTCTGATATTATCCCATCAGTGGTGCTCCATGGGGACTTTTAAAGTCCCTTCAACAATCTTTCAACAAGAACCTTCTCATAGTCATCCTCTGATTGAGTTTGTTCATTATTAGAAATTGTCTTTCTCAATAGTTCCAATCTATTTATTTCTACACATGACATACGTCATAAACACATTAGTCGTCATGTAAATTAAAAATGCAAGTACCATAGCATTTAAATTAATAAAACATTTTCAAACATGTCCTAGCATATCTATATGCACTTCATCACATTATCCTTAATGTTTTCATGAGTGCAATACCGATAGTTCTCAACTATCTCTGCAGTAATACAATCCTCATCACTATGGTGTCAAAACATTTACTTTCATCAGCGTACTAGCTTTCTCATCCCAGAGAAAAACATAATACACAACAAGAAAAGAATTGAGGGCTCTCTCTTCTTCAAATTCTTTCTACATCACCTGGGACTTTTCAGTCTAGCTGAGTTATTTCTAAGGCCTCACTTTTCTCTGCTTTTGCAATTTACTCCCTGTTGGGATCTTCCTACTCTTTTCCTTGAGCCACCTTGGTTAGGCCTCACCCTAACCCTTTTTGGAATACAACAACATGCTTTAATAGAAAAAAAAAAAATTGTTCATAACAGATCATGAACCTGTGCATCCTGCACATTACCATTTGGTTATCAGAATGGTCAATATTCATTTATTAGTCTTCTATTCATTACATGATGTTTTTCAAAATGTAATCCAAGATTCTGATATATATATATATATAAGCTTGTGGCTCACTGCTTAATTCTCAGCAGTCATTAAGGTTGTGACTTTGTTTTCCTGACAGAGTCTTAACATGGTTCATCTACAAGGAACTCCTTTAGCATGCAACTTCCTTATTTCATATCCATCACTATTTGTGATGGCCTCAGCCTTGAGTTAGCTTCAACAGTTTACCAAATATCCCATAAGGAATATAAACATGCATCTTTGTCATGTACCCAAATTATGTATCCATACATATTCTGGTTTTGTTAACTTACATCATACCTGTGCATCACTTGCACGTTTAATATCATTCATACCTAACTGGTATTAATATCAAGCTTCATATTAGGAAGCTCCATAATTCATTAACCCATGAACTCAAGCATGATTAAACACATATGAGTATTCATCATGCTAGCTTATTGCTTGCACTTTTTCCATGTCATTCACACACATGGACATATCCGGCTACTATATCCTTTTCCCAAGGATCTTCCAATCATCCTTATGATCATGTATACACATTTGTGTATAAGTAGGTGCATCTCTTGCACATTTTTACCTCACGCATTCACTTGATAGTTTAATTTCATCATTAGTGTCCTTTAGTTTGAGATTTCAGTCACTTACATGACTAATCTCACAGTCATATATCGTATTGATGTTTCCTTTTCTCAAGGCAATAACCAACCAGGGTTACTTTCCTCTTTATGCGACAATGTCTAGCAAGAAAACCTTCTTGCCACAGCATCCATAGGATTTTACCCATCTCACTTTTCTCTGGTCATGAAGAGTTATATACTCCGATTTTAATATAGAGTAGTAACTATAACTGTCAGGGATCCTACCTGATCCTATCATATTTCTTTAAGCCCACAAAGGTATTAACCATTATATAATCCACCATCATTAGTGCCTGAAGTTCCAACTGCCCATGCTTAGAAGCAGTGTTACGAACACCAGGTCATTCATCCTTCAGGCTTCAACTACTCTTGATAGAACCCTGCCACCTTCAACTATCCACATTCAAGTCTTATTATAATTGTTAATTAGCATATCCCTACTTCAGTAAGAGTAGTTATCACTTTGACAAAGCGCTAAAGAAATCATTCTTCTGAAATTCAATAAGAATTCCCAAAATCACAGGTTCAATCTGCAGTCCTTCTCCTCAAGGAGTAAATGCAGATAACAATACCTCCTTACACGACTCATACATGAGCCTAAGCAGGCCAAGTGTTGTAACCATGCTCTGATACCAATTTGTAACACACCCACGACGAGGCATACAAATTTTCACTCTTCTTAAAGGACAAATTCTCCATCCATGGTTTCTAATTTGGAAGGTCGGGGAACCAGTCCGACCTCCCGGTCAAGGTTCTCTGATTCTGGAACCAAACGACTTTCTGATACCTTGATGGTATCCTTTTGCAATTAGACGTAGACCCTTTCGACTTCTTGTTGCAGGTCTAAAGGTACCCGTGCCACTCCTCTTCGTGCTTGTGAAATCTCAGATTCTGGGAACTAGCTCCTTTTTTAATAAGCCCCTTCCTTGATATGACCTTGGGCAATGGCCTTATGTAAGCACATGATTGCGGGCGCATCCAAGAGTGGTTTGAAACAAAACTACTTTTCACCCTGCAATTCACCTTGAGCCTCCACGTGTCCTTTCTCCAAAACTATGGTCTGGATTGTGGACCGCCCTCAACTTTTTAAAGTTCATGCACCTTCGGTCCCCGCAATGCAATGGGACCGTTGATCTCACGACCTTGATGGTGCTTCTAAAATTGAAGGCTCAGATCTATCCTTTCTGAATCTATGGATCGGATCTAACCTTTCTAAATCAACGATTGTGATTTGTTTCGTGATTCGGGTTTCTAGAGTTTCAACTCTCAACCCTTACCTTCTCCCGTAGTGACAGATCTATTGCCACACACCCTCTTTAATCAATGACACTGATCGCTTCTTGATTCTGAACTTTGGGAGTCTCAAGTCTCAACTTAAAATCCTCCTTGCTTCGTTTTCTTTGGAACGTTCTACCCGGAGTTCTCGATTTGATGACATGTGTCCTCCTTTAGATCGACGGCTCCCAGCTGTGTCAACTGTTTGAGTTTCAATGATTTCAAACTCTTATCCATCGCATTCTCCCAGAGTGTTTTCACCCAAAGTTCACGATCGATCGCCACGTGCCCTATGGATCTGATGGTCGAGATTCTCTTCGGGTCCAGATTCTCTTCGGGTCCAGATTCTCTTAGGGTCTTCAGGTTGCTTTCACCTGATGACAACGAATCTCTACCACATGTCCCTTTCAATCTGATATTTGAGATTCACTTCGGCTCTCCGATTCTCTGGGATTCAAGAGTTTCAACTCTTGACTAAAACTCTCGAAGTGATTTCTCCAGAGTTACTGATCTTCTGACACGTGTCTCCTGGCGATCAATGGTCAGGATCTACTTCGGTTCTTCGGCGATTTCTCTCTCTCCTTGACCACAATCTCTCGCTCAGGAGTTGTAGATCTTGCACCACTTGTCTCTCTTGGCGATGAACAGTCCCAATTCACTTCAGTACTTCGATGTAACACCTTGTTTCCCCCGGATTGTAAATATAACTGAACTGGCCAAGGACTATGGCAAAACTCATAAGTATGAATATGTGATGTAAATGGACCTGCAGGAAGAAGTCAATGAATGTAAATAACAGTTTGAATTTATTGTAGAACTGCTGAGAGGGGATGTGCAGAAAAGAGACCACAATGGTGGTGGAGGGCACCTAGAAAAGGGGCGTTAACTTCCACCAAGAATTAAATATCGTATTTGGACTCCACTGGCCCGGAGAACCAAAAGCGGCTCGCTAGCCCTGAAATAAATGCCTTGCAGGTCGATAGGTTGATGGCTTGATGAGGGATGGGGAAGTGAACCGCTTATCCGTAGAGCCATCATGACTGACCAGCGCAAGGGTAATCGTGCCACACGCAACCTCGCGAGAGGATAAGGCGGATGGCAGAAGCGATTGATAAGGGACGCGAGGGGAACTCTGGCGGGGGTTACGCAGAGTGAGTGATAGCAGGGAGGGAGGATTGCAACCTTCGCTCCTGGTCACTGGCAGACAGGGAGATGCAGTCTCAGAACGTCGTGGTCTCGGCTCGGGGGTGGCTAGTGGTAAATCCTTTGGGAGTCGTTGAGCCTACGTTTGGGTGGAAACGAGCAACCCTCTCAGCAGTTGCACTCACTTCTGTTGATTATTTCCGATAAGTATTTTATGTATTACATCTTGAAATTCATAGTTTGACATACATATACTTACAGCACTGTGAAATTGTGAACAATTTTGTGTAAGGACATCTGTGTAGTGTTTTTTGTTAATAATTAATGGGCATATGCTCGTAATAGAGGAAGCCATGCATGACTTACGTCGAGAAAATGAAGCTAATCATGCCCAGTCATTCTCGAGAAGTTGTCTTCCTTTATCCGCTTCTGAAAATGCCCCGGTAAGGATCTCTTCACAAGAGATTCCCTCCTTGGAAAGGTTCACCAAGAACCCAGAACAAGGACTTGAACGCACAGGCCTTATTAACCCTGTACGAGGAGGAACGATCCTATTAAGGTTCCAAGATAGTAGTGTTGTGAGATGTAATAAGTCGATGGACGAGATCTCGTCGAAGGACCCATAGTCATTCACGACCATTAGATTGACGGAAGTAACGAAGGCGTTACATACCTTGCCCCTTGGTCCTCTATCATCGTGAGAAACGAGAAATTGGGATCGTAAATCCCAAGACCCAAAAGGAACGAATCTAGACCGTTAGATCTCGGTCCAATTACCCGTCAGCCGTTGGATCGGGAGAAGCTGCGCAAGGGTTAAGCACAGGGGTAGGCATGCGAAGAAGTGATCTGAGTCATCAGATCTGGAGCAGAAATCCCGTAAACCGTTGGATCGGGAGGAGTTGCACGGAGTATAGCCTCTGGAGGGGGAGCGTGCAGGAGAAATGATCTGAACCATCAGATCTTAGACCATAGTCCCGACAGCTGTCAGCATCCCGGAGAATTCATCGGGATATTAGGGTCATCAGGGTTTTGTTAAGGCCGGGAATCGAGACCTTGTGATTCTCGAAGTCCTGAGAAAAGATCCTAGCCGTTGATCTCGGCAGGACACGTGTCATACATCAGGGTAGGAGTCGGGATTTGACCCATCGGGGATTCCAGGAGTGAAGAGATTGTTGCATCCGGATTCGCGATCCGCGAAATCTCGATAAGCTCAGAACCGTCCATCAGCAAGGACACGTGTCGCAAGATCCGAGGAAGTCGCAAATCGGAGAATCGGGGATGTCGGAGGCAAGAACCTCTTGCATGTTGGAATCACGATTCGCGATATCCCGATGGGAGTTTTAAACCGTCCATCTGCAGGGACACGTGTCAGAGGATCCCTAGGAATCGGGGTTCGAAATTTCAGGATTTCCAAAGACAAAGGAATTGTTGCATTAGAAATCGCGATTTCGCGATATCCGATATAACGACGGGAAAGTGGTGACGTGGAGGAATAAGTTCTCACGTGCATCGGGGATCGGTATATCGGGGTTCTCGGTGACAAGAGAATTAGTGCCAGAGAAGTCGCGAAATTTCGAAACGCGACGGCCCCACTGTAATAGTGTGGTAGTGGAGGACAGGTGTCAAAGGGTCAACCCTCGCCGGAGTCAACGCCAAGTGGCATCGGGGATCGAAGATCCTGAGAACGTAAGTTCTAAACAATTCAAACCCGCGAAGTCTGAAACTCCGACAGAGGGGAGCACGTGGTCTCGTGGACTAGCAGGTCACATGAGAACGGAGCTAGCCTAGAGGGCTAATGCGTTAGGGGCATATCGGGGATCGGATAATCACGAGTTCTGAGGACTCGTGAATTACGACATCGGAAATCCTGAAACTCCGATAGGAGTAGCCTCGAAAGGAGGTAAGACCACGGTTGTAGAGGCAGTGGACCACAGGCTTGGCCTGGGGAGCCATGCGTAAGGAGCGCGTCGAAATTCGGAGGATCGCGAGTCTTGGGGGGTGAATGAATTTTGACATTAGAAACCCCGAATCCCGATATTGAACCAGGGATTGGCATTTCGCTAATGCAGGTTTCTGGAGATTTCTCATTTTTGGGAGATTAACCCCAAAATTCTTAAATTATGATAGTGGGTATGTTACAAAGTGGTATCAGAGCATGGTTACAACACTCGGCCTGATTGGGTTCATGCACGAGTCGCTTATAAACCTTGTTCGAAACACCCCTATGAGGAGTAATCCCCTGACTTAACTCTCTTGTCCAGGATTAAAAACTTGGAAAATGAGAACCCGACTGTGTAAGCATGTTAAAGAGTTATGAAATTTTGCATAAATTATAAAAATGTATCTAAATCTTGACTAATACCCA
>SNQJ01S0015849.1:83855-121624 GCA_010110895.2 Picea sitchensis | reverse complement strand
ATCATGCAGAAAAGATGTTTGAACAGAGGATAAAGACAATCTCCTTCTAACAAAAATATCCTTGGATTTATGCTGCTCATGAAATCTAAATAGACAGCAATAGGGTCATCAAAATCACAGAGCAATACCTCATTAAACTGCTGTTCCAACTGTAAATTAAAAAGATGCTGAAAACTGTCTTTAATAAGCTCATTGTTGAATGCAGGCTGCTTGAGATCTGTTGGAGAAGCATACAAAATGGATTGCTGATTTGGACCTTTCAGATCCTCGCCCCTATTACTCTTTTCATACGTGCTGTGATCTACCTTTTTCTGCAAGTCTGAAAAATATATGCTGCTCATAACATATGCTGCTGCAACATCAATACATTCGGGATCGTGGTTCACCTGTTCTAGCTGAAGATTGGACAGCCCCTGCAAATTTGAAAATTGTACGCCGTCCTCTTCAAACTTTACAGATCTGAAAATGTCACTTGCTGATATGTCATTCTGCTCAACATCTTCAAACTTTTCAGAGGGAACAATCTCGTCTTCATAACAACATACATCAGTAGATGCATTTGACATGATATCAAAAGCATCACTAAAGTTATCATGAGGTGAATCAATGATCTCCTGATCATGATGAAGAGTATTTTCTTCAGCTGCATACTCTCCCTGAAGTTCTGATTTTGAAAGATTAAACTCATGACAACAATCAGGAAAAAGAAGATCAAGCATACAAAATGGATTGTTGATCTGGGCCTTTCATATCCTCGCCCCCATTACTCTTTCATACGTGCTGTGATCTACCTTTTCTGCAAGTCTAAAAAATATATGTTGCTCATAACATATGCTGCTGCAACATCAATACATCTGGGATCATGGTTCACCTGTTCTAGCTGAAGATTGGACAATGTTTCTGATAAATCTGAAAATCGTGTTGTCCCTTCAAACTTTACAGATCTTGAAAAAAAAAAAAAAATGTTACTTCTGCTGATATGTCATTCGCTCTCAAACATCTTCACAAACTTTCTCGTGGGAACAATCTCATCTTCATGAAAAGATACATCAGTAGGTGCATTTGACATGATGTCAAAAGTATCACTAAAGTTATCATGAGTAGAATCAATGATCTTCCTCATCATGATGAAGAGTATTTTCTTCTGCAGCATACTCTTCCTGAAGTTATAATTTCGAGAGATTAAATTCACGACAACACCTCGTGAAAAAGAAGATCAGCTGGAAAATGATCCTACAAAACACATGAAAGGTGGCATGGAGATCTGCTAAAGAACCGACACTTGCATTAGGCAAAGACCGACACCAATCATGGGCAATCCCCCTTAATGAAATCTTGAAAATCTTAATCTGAACATCCTCATGCACTACTTGCAACCGATGCATGTAATCATGAAAGTCCAAAAAAATGTTCAGCTGGCACTTCCCACTCTTCCCAAAATCTATAGGAAGATTCATTCTCTATTCACCCTAAAGGTGCACTCTGGATTAGGAAACCAACAATACTTGAAAATCACAGAACACATACCTCTGGGCTAAGATCCAGTTCATAATATACCGCTGGAGTCGCCATCAATTCGTCCTTCATGGAGTCACGAGATAGATAATTACAATTCATAGTGTTCATTCCTGTCTATCATCATCAAGAAATAGATCCGCTATCGCTCTCCTGTGATAAGCTCAACTCGCCTTCCTAATAACCAAGCATTTTGTTATCACCCAAGAAACCCTTTGTGGTTGCGTCAATCAGCAGGAATCCTTAAGAAATGAATGTTTTTGTATTTATAAAGGTGGATCAATGGGACAACTCAATTTTAAAGCATTCAAACATGAAAAATGATAAACAACAGAGTGCTCTCAAGAATCGATTAATCATTAAAGTAGCTTTAAATGGGTGGAGAACAAATTATCACTTAACCAGTGCAAAGCAGGGTCTAAGAGACAATAAAAGAGTTATTATCAGGTTATGAGATGAACAATGGGATAACAACCATCCAAAGATTGAAAACACAGATAATAATGCGTAATAGGCAGGAAAAGCCGACAATCAAAGTCGAAGGAACTCGTAGATTCAGATAGCATAAAAAGTCTGAAAATAAAAGAGCATTCTCACCCGTAATCGAACCTTGTTCTCAAAGTCTTTGGTTTTTATAGTTTCATAAGAATCTAGATCCATGAAAAATGGGTCAGATTTGCCAAAAATAGTCAACCAACAAGTGTAAGATGAGATCCTATAAAAATGGATCCGAAAATGGAAAATCAAACTGCAATAGAGAAGATCAAGTCTTCATAGTGCATAAGCCTCCCAAGGCCGCTATGACTCCTCCAAGAGATATAATTCGAATTTGCTGAGTTGACCAAGAATCCTATATTTTTGCCTTTGAAAAGACACCAAATTTATTTGAATAACCTCTCCTGATCTTTAACTCACACAAATAACATTCAAATCCGACTTTATAATTCACCATTTATCCTTTAGAATCAAATTCAAACCATTTGATCAAAAAAAATCCTTGATCCAGGCTAAATTTTGAAAAATTCTCGTTAAACAAAGCTTTTGGTGGTTGACCCGGAGATTCCGTGCTTAATTTACCACCGGAAGCGTTAACTTCTGGTTAATGAACTGTCCCCGTCGTTTAAACCACCGAAAACGTAATTTCCAAGAAAAATGCCTTTGCAAAAATTAATTTTCTCAGTCATGGAATATCTGTTTCGCACATTTAAATAGTCAATTTTTAACTACAAATCATAATATTTCCAATGATGCAAATCAGATTTGATTTGGTTAGGAAATGGTCAATTTTTCCCTACAAGATTAGGTATCATTATTTCAAAAATGCCAGTGCATTTTTAGAGCACCGTATAGTAGCAAAGATCCCCGGCAAAGATCGTCTATCATGGAATGGCTCACCCCGGCTGATGTCTCATACATTAGATCCTTTATGGGATTACGGGATACTATAGGAGATTTATAAAGGATTTCTCCAAAATTGCTGTTCTAATCACCTTCCGCATAGCGGGAAAGAAATGGCGTGGACAAAGCGTGAAGAAAGATTTCAAACCTTGAAACATTGCATTCAACCCATGCACCCATGTTGAAAAATCACGCACCCGTATTCCTTTGTGTACGATGTTTGCAAAGAAGGGCTCTGAGGAGTCCTTATGCAGAAGGAAAGGTGATCCTCATGAATCCCCGGAATTGAATGAACATGAGGTCAACCATGTGACTCATGATCTAGAATTCACGCCATATTGCATGCCTTTAAAATGTGGAGGCACTACCTCCCAGGAAGAATGGTACTATGACGCATCAATCGCGGATTACGTGACGGTTTGACCAACCAAAGCTAAATACCAGACAAGCTAGATGGATGGTCTTCCTTAGCGAATTTGATTTCTTTGAAATCAAACACATCAAAGGTAAGGAGAATAGGGTGGTCGATGCCCTCGGAATAAGTATGAAAATAATTCACCCCGCGTTGAGTACCCGATGTAGACGCATGTCAAGAATGTAGTCAAGTGAGGCACAAGACACGATCCCTTCGTCCGAAGCACCTCGCATCTACACAAAGAAGAACTGGAGCAAAATACTGGCTATCGATGACCGGCTGATACTAACCCACAGAGATATTCACATCTCAATGATCACCAAGAGGTTCATCGCGGATGAACTACATAAAGGCCTTCCTTAATCGGGTCACCAGATACTTAAAATGATTACTACCAATCAAAGCAATTTTACCGGGTCGATTGAAGAAGGACATAGCCAAATATTTGGCCCAATGGTGAATACCGGGCAAAGTTAAAGTAGAACATCGAATCGTTGTTCGATTACCGCACTTTACCCATCCTTAATGGAAATGGGAAACCATCTCCATGGATTTTATCACCGTGATACCGAATTTCAACTGCATTGCATCGATGCCATTATGGTGGTGGTAGATAACCGAAAGCAAGTCTCGTCATTTCCATTCCCTGGCCAATCGACCGCAAGGCGATAGATATTGCACACGTATTTATGAAAGAGGTGTTTCGAATGCACAGTATGCCGAAAGAGATAATATCCTCGACAGCACCACTTCCAAATTCTATAGAAAATCATTGATGCATGATTAGAGACCAAATTGTTGTTTAGCAACGCCTATCACCCTCAAACCCATGGAAAACAAAATAGTAAATAAGATATTAGAAGATATGTGAAGGATGCATTGCGATGCATTAGCCTAGGAAATGGGAAGACTATTTGCCATTGGTAGAATTGCCTACAACATCGGCTACCAAGCATCCTTAAAAGATGAGTCCATCTCGAGTCCCTCTATGGTAGACAATGTAATATTCGTACCGCTTTGGAGCAATCCCGTGAATAGGGATTTCTTTGGACCACATGTTGAAAGAAATGGAACAAGGACTCAAATAAAACAAAATCTCAAGGTCGCCAACCGCCGTAAAATTCATGTTAACCAAAGAGAACTCTAATTCAAAATGTGAGATCATGTATATCTCAATTAAGCCCATAAGGAGTTCCCTAAAATGGGAGTTTGTGCCAAATTGGCACCCCCTAAGATATTGTGGACCTTTTGAGGTTCTTAGGATGAGAGTGGGACATGTATCCTATACGCTAGCACTTCCTCCCATAGTAAAAGCAAATAATGTTTTCAATGTTTCACAGTTGTTATGTACATGTGATGTTAATCATAATTGATCGGTCTGGTGGATCCAGTGGAACCTGGAGGGTAATTCCCCGTAACTCCAATCCATATTGGACTGTAAGGGAACCCAACTCCCGAATAACCATTGCACGTCAAGGTGTAGTGGAAAAATTTTGTCCTAGATGAGGCTACATGGAAATGGAGGATTCCATGAGACGGCATATCCATTTGTTTACTGTGCATGAATGTCATGTTGATATATAGAACATTGAGGACGAAGTTCCTTTAAGGGGAGGGAATTGTAACACTCTGCTTCCCCGACAAATATAACTGGACTCGCCAAGGACTATGGAAAAACTCAAGTATGAATATGTGATGTAAATGCACCGCAGGAAGAAGTCAATGAATGTAAATAACAAGCTAATTCTATTGCGTGATCACGAGGGGATGTGCGTAAAAAGAGACCACGATGGTGGTGGAGGGCACTCTGAAAAAGGTGCGTTAACTTCCACCAAAAATCAAAACACCGTATTTGGACTCCAATGGCACGGAGAACAAAAAGAGGATCGCTGGCCCTGAAAATTAAATACTCGCAGACTGGTAGGCAGATGACTTGATGAGGGACGGGATGGTGAACCACCCATCCAAAGAGCCATCAGGCCTGACCAGCAAGAGGAAAATCATGCCACACGCAAACTCGCAAGACGATAAGGCGTATGGCAGAAACGAAGGAAGGGGGAGACGCGAGGGGAAACTATGGAAATTTTTACGCAGAGTGAGCGATAGCAGAGAGGGAGGATTGCAAACCTTCGCTCCCCGGTCAATCGCGATAGGGAGACTCGGCCTCGCAACATCGCGGGTCTCTTCTGGGTGGCAAGTGGTTGGGAGTCTCCGAACTCCACGGTTATGTGGAAACGAGCAACCTCTCAACAGCTGCATCACTTAATATTGTTATTTCTGACAAGTATTTTATGTATTACATCTTGAAATTCATATTTTGACATACATATACTTACAGCACTATGAAATTGTGAACAATTTTGTGTAAGGACATCTGTGTAGTGTTTTTGTTAATAATTAATGGGCATATGCTCGTAATAGAGGAAGCCATGCATGACTTCACGCCGAGAAATAGCTAATCATGCCTACCATTCTCTGAAGTTATCTCCTTTATCCGCCCTGAAATGCCCTGCGAAGGGATTCCTCGCCACAGAGATTCCTCTTTGGAAAGGTTCACCAAGAACCCGTAACAGGATCAAATCCACGTGCCTGCTTAACCCCGCATCGAAGAACAATCCTATTAAGGTTCCAAGATAGTAGTGTTGTGAGATGTAATAAGCTTCCATCCATCTAGATCTCGCTTGAGGAGGACCCATAGTCATTCACGACCATTAGATTGACGGAAGTAACGAAGGCGTTACATACCTTGCCCCTTGGTCCTCTATCATCGTGAGAAACGAGAAATTGGGATCGTAAATCCCAAGACCCAAAAGGAACGAATCTAGGCCGTTAGATCTCGGTCGAATTACCCGTCAGTCGTTGGATCAGGAGAAGCTGCGCAAGGGTTAAGCGCAGGGGTAGGCGTGCGAAGAAGTGATCTGAGTCATCAGATCTGGAGCAGAAATCCCGTAAACCGTTGGATCGGGAGGAGTTGCACGGAGTATAGCCTCTGGAGGGGGAGCGTGCAGGAGAAATGATCTGAACCGTCAGATCTTAGACCATAGTCCAGACAGTCGTCATCATCCCAGAGAATTCATCGGGATATTAGGGTCATCGGGGTTTTGTTAAGGCCAGGAATCGAGACCTTGTGATTCTCGAAGTCCTGAGAAAAGATCCTAGCCGTTGATCTCGGCAGGACACGCGTCAGACATCAGGGAAGGAGTCGGGATTTGACCCATCGGGGATTCCAGGAGTGAAGAGATTGTTGCATCAGGATTCACGATCCATGAAATCCCAATAAGCTCAGAACCGTCCATCAGCAAGGACACGTGTCGAAAGATCCGAGGAAGTCGCAAATCGGAGAATCGGGGATTCCGAAGGCAAGAACCTCTTGCATGTTGGAATCGCGATTCGTGATATCCCGACGGGAGTTTTAAACTGTCCATCTGCAGGGACACGTGTCAGAGGATCCCTAGGAATCGGGGTTCGGCATTTCGGGATTTCCAAAGACAAAGGAATTGTTGCATTAGAAATCACAATTTTGCGATATCCGATATAACGACGGGAAAGTGGTGACGTGGAGGAATAAGTTCTCACGTGCATCGGGGATCGGTATATCAGGGTTCTCGGTGACAAGAGAATTAGTGCCAGAGAAGTCGCGAAATTCCGAAATGCGATGGCCCCACTGTAATAGTGTGGTAGTGGAGGACAGGTGTCAAACGGTCAACCCTCGCCGGAGTCAACGCCAAGTGGCATCGGGGATCGGAGGATCGAAGATCCTGAGAACGTAAGTTCTAAACACTTCAAACCCGCGAAGTCCGAAACTCCGACAGAGGGGAGCATGTGGTCTCGTGGACTAGTAGGTCACATGAGAACGGAGCTAGCCTAGAGGGATAATGCGTTAGGGGCATATCGGGGATCGGATAATCGCGAGTTTCGAGGACTCGTGAATTACGACATTGAAAATCCCGAAACTCCGATAAGAGTAGCCTCGAAAGGAGGTAAGACCACGGTCGTAGAGGCAGTGGACCACAGGCTTGGCCTGGGGAGCCAATGCGTAAGGAGCGTGTCAGAATTCAGAGGATCGCGAGTCTTGGGGAGTGAATGAATTTTGACATTAGAAACCCCGAATCCCGATATTGAACCAGGGATTGGCATTTCGCTAATGCAGGTTTCTGGAGATTTCTCATTTTTGGGAGATTAACCCCAAAATTCTTAAATTATGATAGTGGGTATGTTACATTCGAGACCTTGGCCATTCAACCCTCCCGTGCACACAAACGTTAAAACTCGTGCACTTTACCTTAGATCGGATGACTAACGTCCCTTTGCGCTCAGATCCGACGATTAGGATTTGTTCCTTCCTAGCGCTTCTCCTCTGCTTCCCTGGATACTGATCTAACGGTCCATGCTTCTCCCCATAACCGATCTGACGGTTGTTGTCGCTCCTCCTCCTGAGAATTTGACTTTTTTCGACTTGGAAGAGTTTGGTAGATGTTCAAAGTCCTCAGCCTTCATTTCTCCTGCGAGTCCGACTATCTTGGGTCCCATCTTCACTCTTGAAAACGTTATCTCTTCTGAGCTTTTTGATTCTCTCAGACCGACTGTACCGAGGGACTCCGTTACTCCATGTATTTCCAAAAGGTCTCACGACCACCCATCTTTCAACTATTTAGGGTCTAGCGGTCATGATCCAACCGATACCGAGGTGTCCATTGATCGACGATTCACAGCAATTGCGGGGTTCCAACATGTGTGCTCTTTATCAGAGAGCTCAACTTGCGCAATCTACAAGTACTCGCTCGACTCTAGTCTAATCCTAGTCATTGATCTTGCATCCCCAACGAGATCAACGACATTTGTTGATTGTGGGCCGTGAACTAGCAGGTCTGCCAAATTCACCTTCACACTCCGCAATGATTCCCAACCGTCGATTGAATCGAGCGGTTGGTGTTTGATTCGGTAAATCGAGTGAGCATTTGAGTCGATTTGATGACCGAGATGGCCTCTCCTACCATTAAATGACTCACATCCATCTCTGCTATCAGATTCTTAAGTCATGGGTAGTTCTGGTGACTTGACTATCGTCTACCTCCTAGATCTGACAGTCGGGACGGTTCCTGAGCATCCTCAAATCTAAGGCTCAAATTTAACTTCGGTACTTCGAGGATTTTACCTTCCTTACGACGAACTTTCTCAGTTCACCGAACTTCGCGAAGTCTGAATGATTCCAAGGGTTAACTCCCACGCTCTTTCCCATATCCAACAGTCAAAATAGACTGTGGATTCTTCCGAACAGATTTCGTTCGTTTGTCTTTCAAACAAGGGAACCTTCCCTTTTGATACTTCAACCTCACTCTTCTTCCCGAGCTTTGATATCTATGAAATGTTTAAGATATTTGCACTCTTTCTCTTGAGCTTAACGCTTGGATGAATCCTTCCGCACACCCTTTACGCTCATTCCTCAACTCTAGAACTTAAGTGGTTTTCGGTCTTTGCCTGCCTTGCAGAGAGCCTGTGCATATGTGCACTATCTCTCCTCAGATTTAACATACGCCCTCCTCCAAGGGACTCAGAATGACTAGGAGTGTCGACATGTGTACGTGAAACTATGCCCAAGGTCGACGAACTCATAGTTCGTGGATATAGCTTAAGCCACCATAGGGCGCAAGCATTTATGAATACAAAACATGTCTAATCCATACTTGCTTAAATACACAATTTAAAAAAGAATGAAGAGATACATTATAACCATTAAGCAGGCATACACATCCCTGGGTCATTCACAGTATATCCCATTTCATTACATAATTACAGCTTAATTTCACAAGGTATGAGAATACTTATCTATTACAAGTTGCATCCAACCAATTGACAGTGGGTGTGCGCCTTTCCACCCAACCATAGGCTCAGAGGCATTCATTCTTAGCACTCTGGCCACCCCCATTCCAAGCCATGATATCACTAGGGAATTTACGCCATCTCTTAGAGAAACTCTCTCTATCACAACGGCCCTGCGAGGTTTATCAGATGCTTCCTCAGCATCAATCTCGCGTTCGGGTCCTTCGGGATGTGTTCTTGGCACTTCTTTTGGGTTCGCACATCTCCCTTACGAGCTTGTGCTCTCGTCCCCCTGTCTCCTTTGTTGTTGTCTCTGTATGTATCTAACCTTCCCTCCTCTGGAAGGTTTCTGACCTGTCCTGTTCCTTTTGTCAGAAGGAAGCTCGGGTCTGCAGGTCTCTGTGGTACTTCGAGCTGACATCCTAGAGCTACACCATGCTTCCATTCATAGGAGTGGTTGACGATTCAACCAATGGTCCTTTCTGTAATAACTAATTTATTTGTTCTAGAGATATCATGGCTCATACTTCAAGGCTTCACCCCCCAACAATCAGTTATGGGAAGTTTAACAATAATACATTTACATTGTTCGCATGCCTTAGCATGGTAATCCTATTTTATGATTAATTACAAGCTGGGGAAAATAGGGGTGTTACAATATTGATGTTCAGATTGATCCATACATCAAAGACGAACCTGATGAACTTGAAGATTATACTAAAAGCCCAATCCAAAGTCCAATCAAGCAGAAGAAACAACCTACTAGAAAAAGGGTTGCAAAGGGTAAGAAATAGACCAAGAAGAAGGAACCTGTATCTAAATACCTTAAAAGAAATTCTACCAGGGTTGCAAACAAATTCAGGTTGAAATCAAAGGCTATGTTTCATCCTTCTATCAAAAAGGAAAACCTTATCATCATCGAAGATGATTCAAAAGATACTTAGAAAGAGGTTAAAAAACAGACCCTGGCATCTTCTTCACACATGTTAGAGGAAGAATCTGAAGAACAGAGGAAAAAACATGAGAAAGGAAAACAAATTGCATAGTGTTCAAGGAGACCTATAACTAGGGCAACCACAAGATCAATTCAATCACTGAATTTGCACTCAAAATCACACATGATGATGAGAAAAATGATTCGTTTCCAGAAATAAACCAGCTATAGGATGTTCTAGAAACCAAAGAATCAGAAAGCTCTGAAGAAGAGGATCTCAACACTTGGTTATCCTCCAAATATGAAATTAAGTTAAGGAAACCCCAAGCTTCCATAGATTTGAACCTACCTGCTCCAGTAGAAGAAGATCCAGAGTTCAGGGTGGAAGCAAGGAAAGATAAAGATAGGGTAAAAGAGTGGCAGGGTATTATCAGGAAGCTGAGGAAAGAAAATTCCTTTGTAGAGCAATGGAATGCAAAACAATAGGAAAAGATACAAGACTTTAAAAGGAAGATGAAAGAGTAAAAGGCCATGCTAAAGGAGGTAAGAGAATCAAATATAAGATTGTATTGGCACAATGTGGTGTTGACAACTAATCTCAAACATAGGGACACCAGAGCTTCTGCAGTTATCATACAATGACAACCCAAGCAAAGTCTGCCACAGTTTTTGATTGCTTGAGGCTATTTACCAAGATAGTGAAGCTGAGCATTTTGGTTATTAGTGCTTCATTCAAATATAACTTTTTTGTATCTTAGATGAACCAACTCAGCAACCTAGTATTCCTCTTTTTGTGGGATTTGTAAAGCCTCAATCAAACTGTTACCTAGCCTATTTTCGGATTAGTTGTTAAGAAGACTAAATTACAGGCATTAGAAGTGTTCGTATGAACATTTCTCTCCTAGGAAATAGTCAGTTGATATTATCCTATTTTAAACTGTATTCTAAAAAATAGGATCTGTAGGAATATTTTTGAGTTTTAAAAAGACATTGAAAAGACTAGATTATGGTCGATCGGTTGGGGAATCAAGAGCTATTTTTTTGTAAAGATTCCTCTGTTAAGGCAAAGACAATATTTTCATATTGGCACTAAATGGAAAAGGCATTTTCATGGCTAGGAATTATTTCTATGTTATTATCTATTTCTTTTTCTTACTTGAATGCATTTTATCTATTGCAAAGCATATGATCTCTTGGTTGTGAGTAAAACAGTGAAAAAAATGTTGTTTTTGTTCATAATTAAGATTGCTTTCAAGTACCATGTTCTCATTTCTTAATGATATTTGGGAATGAAAAATCCTTGTGTGAGTGGACAAATTGAATACTCATATATACTCCTTTCTTTATTTACTTTTACCATCTGTTTTATCAAAGTGTCTGTCATTTACTAAGCTAGTGAGATGTTTATTTTCCTTTTACATTGAGTCTTATATCTTTATTGTATCCTAGAGCCAACTTTCAACCATTTTCTAAATCCTATTCAAAAACCTTTATAAAAATACTATTGCAATAACTTGATGATGCCCTAGCTTTCCCTCTCACGGTCAAGTGCAACTTTAGGGACTAACATATTTTGGCGTCATTGTTGGGGACTAAGGAATGAAGATATTTTTTCTAGGAGAACGACAAAGATCAGATCTAAATCTTGATGTTGCAGAGGAATTTGGACATTTACATGAGATTGTGTATTTTTCACCTGCCGACTCCTCTATAGTAATTTTGGCTCCTAAAAGAGAAGGTAAAGGACTTAAAACTCCTCCAACTTTATCATCATCCATAATGAAACAAGTGACCAGAAAAAACCCAGATCCTAAGCCTGTTCCAACAGTGTCTAATCTTGAAATATTATTGAGAAAAATTAAAAATACTTCATGACAATCCTCTTCTTCAAAAGATAAATATTATTCTACATGTTCTCAAAGACAGTCTTCTGAGCCTGTTAATATCCCTCCAATTGAAGAAATTGTACCTGAGATTGAAACAAAGCCTATTGTTGAACCTTCAACTGTATCCTTTCCTTCAACTATCTGAGAATTGAATTTAGACCAATGGATATTATTTGTTGAGCTCGTTGAAGAAGAACAAACAAATACCTTATCCATAAATGAAGCTTTGAGATATTTTCCCAAAGATACTAAAAGTGAACCTGATACACTTTTATCATCATCACCCCAATCCAGTTCTTCTGAAAAGGTTAAACCACATTATTGTTCCTTTGAAAATCCTTTGTTTCTGGAACCATCAACCTAATCTTGTTCAGAAAAGATACCTCTGATTTCATCAGTTGAAGATACAAAAACTCATATCATCCCAATTAATTTGTTCTCCTCAAAGAACCGTTTCTCTTTCTACATCACAAGTTTTGCCTATTCCTACCGTTCAAGCACCCATTGTAATAAATATGGTTGCAAACAGGATGGATGCAATTGTTGCAGCCAGATATGCACCATTAAATTTACCACAAGTGTTATATGCCTTCCCACATAATGATTATATGAAGTATTTTCCAAGATTCAATGGAGAGGGGGAAGCCACTGCTGAAGAACACTTATACTCTTTCTACAGTTTTGCAGATAATTTTAATGTGGAGCATGCAGATGTTTGGATGAGACTTTTTGTGCAGAGTTTAGATGGAGAAGCAAGAAAATGGTTGAGAAGTTTACCTCCTAACTCTATTGTTGATATTGATGCACTAGAGGATACCTTTTAGAGACACTGGGGAGATAAGAAAGACTACTTATATTATATCACTAAGTTTGGTGTTTTGAAAATAAAATAAGGAGAATCTATATCTGATTTTACCAAAATATTTAATAAAATGTATAGTAAAATTCCAGATGAAATCAAACCCACAGAAACATCAACGTCCAAAATTACTTTTGCCAATGGCTTTGATGCTGAGTTTTCTCTGCTATTGAGAGAAACAAGGTCTTCTACTCTGAGTTTCATGCAGGAAGCAACCATTGAGGTATAATCTAATATACTAGCAACAAAGAAATTGAAATCAAGGGGTGTCAGAGACATGAAAAAACAGAGAGAAGAACTTTCTTCTTCTTCTCATACAACATTTGACTCCAAGATGGATGAAATGGCCAAAATCTTGAAAACCTTGACATGTGAAATGGCCATGCTGAATATGGAAACAAAACAACCTAGCAGGCCTACACAAGAAGGAGGATACAAAAATCCAAATCAGTTCAAAACGCCTAACAATGTTCCTCAAAAATTTCCCAGAGAAAGGAGAAATCAAGAAGATTAGAAGGTTTTGCCTCCCTTTCAAAATAATGCAGTGGAAGAAGTTGAGGAAATTGATGACACTGAGGAAGATTCCATAGTTCATTTAAATGATACAAATTTACCTCCCACTCATTTGACTCAACAAGATTATGAGGATGCTCTTATATTGAATAAATTTGAGGAAGAAAATGCTGAAGAAATTTTCGAGAAAGAACCTAAAAGATAAAATTATGATATTAGGTCTAGATCAAATGGATCAAAAGTGGATATACCTATTCAAACCAAAAAGACTAATGCTCCAATCAAATTAGGGGTCGGTAAAGAAGGTTTTGGAATTAAAATTGATCAACAACAAAAGAAACATGTCAAGGTTATCACTACAAAGGTGAAGGAATCTGAGAAGCTAGTTTCTACTTTCAGTTTGGAAAATGAAATCAATAAAATCAAAATCCCCATACCTCTGGTAGAATTCATGAAAACCGACCCTTTTATAAAATCTTTCTTGAAATCATTGCAGCCTCATGTTCATGCTACTTTTTCAGATACCATAAATCTTGAAGATGAAAATCCTTCCATAACCATTGGGCCACATATTGAGGATAGATCTGATGCTTCCCCTCCTTTCTACATATCCTTGTACATTCATGAAAAGATATTGCATAATTGTCTAATGCTTTCAGGAGCTTCACACAATGTCATGCCAAAGGTGGTAATGGATGAGTTAGTTTTAGATATCACTAAGCCTTATCTAGACCTATATTCATTTGATTCTAGAAAGGTTAAATGTCTGGGAGTCATTAAAGACATGGTTGTCACTTTATCTCAGTTACCTATGAAAAGTGTGGTGTTGGATGTGATTGTGGCTGATATACCTCCTAAATTTGGGATGGTATTGTCAAGATCATGGGCTAAGAAAGTAGGAGGCACACTACAAATGGACCTCAGTTATGCTACCATACTTATGTTTGGTGGAGAGCATTGAAGACTGTACATAGAAGTGAGGTTGGATTACCTAGTAAGTGATCATGAAAATCCTGACAATCATCCTATATATGTTGTTGAAGATGAACTTGGTTCTTCCATTTTTCACATTGGTGACCAGATAGTTGAAACAACAGTTAGGAAAATCATACCTAGAGCTGAAGAGAATACAGAAAACCTAGTCTGGAAAATGTTCTTTGATGGGGCTTGTTCCAAAGAAGGCTCTGGGGCTGGGATTTTTTTTATTTCTCCTACCAAGGAAGTTATTCCTCTGTCATAAAAACTATAATTTGATACAACCAACAATATCAGTGAATATGAAGCTCTTTTGCTAGGATTGAAAGCTGCTAAAAATATGGGTATTGATAAAATTTATGTTTTCGGAGATTCTGAGCTTATCATCCATCAAATCAAAAATATTTATCATACCAAACAACAGAGGTTAAAGCAGTATATAAATGAAGTGTGGGATTTTTTGTATAATTTCTTTTTGGCCTTGAACATCACTTTTATACACAAAAAATTGAATCACCGGGCAGATTCTCTAGCTCTAGCAGCTAGTAATTTCAAAACTCCAATATTTCCCAATTTAAGATTTGAGATTGAGGTAAGACACAGACCCTCTATACCAGACAACATAAAAAATTGGTAAGTATTTAAAGATGATCATGAAATTAAAAGGTTTTTGGAGACCATTGATGAGTTTTCTACTATCTCAATAGACGAGGATAATGAAGATGATGATGTGGAAGTTCATGTTGCAAATATCCTTCAAGACATTATTGTTGGTCATAAAATCATTGAATTAAAAACAAATCATTTTCCAAAGGGCTTGGTTACCCTTGAGATATTATTTGACCACAATGATGTTTCAAAAAAGTATGCTATTCAAATAAAGGAGGCTAAAGTGGTAGATTGTGATATCAGTCCAGATTCAAATCCTAGAATGGTGAAATTATCCATGAAGTTTTCAGAAAAAACAAAGAGACATGCATGTCAATTTGATGAAACAATTTTCATATGTTTTTCCTTGGTCTTATGAAGACCTTAAGGTTTTTGATACAAAGATTATGCAGCATAAGATTCCTTTAAAGCCTAGATCTAAACCTTTTAAGCAAAAATCTAGACAATTCAATCCATTGTTGCTACCTATAATTGAAAGAGAACTGAAGAGGTTTTTGAATGCTAAAATTATAGTACCATTGAGATACTCAGAATGGGTAGCAAATTTAGTACCTTTCAGGAAAAATAATGGAGAGATAAGGCTTTGTGTAAACTTCAGAAATCTAAACAGATGTTCTCTAAAGGACAATTTTCCATTACCTAAAACGGATCATATTCTACAAAGAGTGGTATGGGCCAAAAGAATCTCCACGCTTGATGGCTATTCGGGATATAATCAGATATTGGTGATGGAAGAAGATAAGAAGAAGACAACTTTTACTACTCCCTGGGGCACTTTCATGTATGAATAGATGCCTTTCGGACTCATTAATGCAGGAGCAAATTTTCAGAGAGCTATGGATATCACATTCATTGGTGAGAAAGACATATTTATGGTTATTTATCTTGATGATATTGTTGTTTTCTCAACCTCTGATAATGAACACTTGCAGCATCTGAAACAAACATTTGAAAAATGCAAGAGGTATGGTATATCATTAAACCCTAAAAAATCTTATTTTTCCATGGAAGAAGGAAATTTTTTAGGACATATTGTTTCGCCAGAGGGAATCAAGATAGATCCTGAAAGGTTAAAGGCCATTCAACAGATAGAAATTCCAAGGCATAAGAAGTCTATCCAATCTTTCATAGGTAAAATCAATTTATTAAGAAAATTTATACCAAATTTTACATAAATCATCAAGCATATTACTAATATGTTGAAGAAAGATGCAGAGATCAAATGGATACCAGAAGCAAAGGAATCATTTGAAAATATTAAGCGGGCTCTAATTAAGGCACCTGTCCCCATCAACCCTAATTACTCTAAGGAGTTTTTGATTTTTTCATTTGCATCTGAAGACACTATAGTTGTTGTTCTCTTACAAAGAAATGACCAGGGGTATGAACAACCTATCTCTTTCTTCAAAAAGACTCTTAGGGATTCTGAATTAAAATATGATATTATGGAGAAGCAAGCATATGCTTTGGTGAAATCTTTAAAATATTTTAGGGTGTATGTCCTACAATATGAAATTACTGCATATGTTCCAAATAGTGAAGTTAAGGAAATTTTAGTCCACCATGATTGTGAAGGAAAAAGGGGGAAATGGATAACTAAAATTATGGAATACAACTTGACCATAAATCCCACTCCGTTAATAAAAGGACAAGGCCTTGCCAAATTGATGACATAGTCAAATTGTAGAGCAATTGGATTATATCATTTCTCCAACAAATCATAGAATTCATCATTTCAAGTTGAGGAAACTGGTTCACAGGTAAGTAGAAGATATTCTTCTTCACCATGGTACAAAGACATTATTTATTTTTTGCTAAATCTTCAGTCTCCTCCTGACTTAGAAAAATCCAAGTTCAGATCACTTAAACTGAAATCAGTGAAATATTGCATTATTGATCAAACCTTGTTTTGGAAAGATCCTAATGGAATTATGTTGAGATGTGTTGATGAGGAAGAAGAAAAACAATTTTTCTGTGATTTACACCAGAGAGTTTGTGGGGGACATCACCATTGGAAAGCCACTACTTTCAAAATATTAAGAGCAGGATATTACCGGCATGTATTGTTTTCTGATATATTTACTCAGGTGATGGCATGTGAACCATGTCAAAATTTTGTAGGAAAACAAAAACTTATGTCTCTACCTTTAAAACCCATCATTTCGAATGGACCTTTTCAACAGTGGGGCATAGACTTCATTGGAGAAATCCATTCTTCATCTTTTGGACAACACAAATGGATACTCACAACCACAGATTACTTTACCAAGTGGATCGAAGCAATCCCAATCCGAAATGCAACATATAAGGTAATCATGAATTTTCTTTAGGGGCATATTTTTTCTAGATTTGGTTGTCCTAAGCTGGTTACTCACAATGCTCAAGCTTTAAAATCAAATTCAATAGTTGACTTTTGCAATAAATATAACATCAAGTTGGTCCATTCCACTCCTTATTATCCCCAAGGAAATGGGTTAGCAGAATCATCCAATAAAAGCATCATAAGGATTATTAAAAAATTACTTACAGAAAACAAAAGGTCATGGGATCCCAAATTAAAATTTCCCTTATGGGTTGATCGGATCAACACTAAGAAATCCATTGGAACTTCCCCTTTCCAAATTGTGTATAGAACAAAGGTTGTTTTCCCAACTCAATTGGGTTTACATGTTCTTAAGTTTCTACAAGAGTTAGAAGATCCCAATGACATTCAAAGAAGAGTTTTCCAAATCATAGAGGTTCAACAGAATAGAGAGAAGTTGGATCAGAAAGCCGGTATACATCAAAGCAAAGTGAAAGCAACTTTTGATAAAAATTACAAAAAAGGATATTTTTCAAGAGGGAGATCTTGTATTGAGATGGGATGCTAGAAGAGAGGACAAATATAAACATGGTAAGTTTGACAATTTATGGTATGGTCCTTTCAAAATAGCTAAGGTCATGAACAACAATACCTTTCTCTTACACAATTTGGATGATAGTGATATTTTGGGAGGCCCAGTAAATGGGATATTCCTAAAACATTACTTCTTTTAAAAAGCAGTCAGAAAGTTCAGTTTGTACAATAGGTTTTACTTTTGAGATCAAATAAAGACTCCATATACCCAATGGAATTGCTTCTCTATAGTTTTAAGGTTTTGAATAAAAGATGACAAAGCATGGAAATAAAGTGGAATAAGAGGGATATGAAGGCATTGGTCAACAAGTTCTTAAAGTTTCACCATGAAAACTTTATCCCTAGAAGGAGCCAGTGTTAGTCCCTAACCTTGTTTTTTATTGTTGGACATCCTTAATCCATGTTCTACCCCTTTTCATGATTGTTGTTAAATTTTGTTTATGCCCTTTTAGTTTGAAAGCATGTTTTCATTCTTTTATGCACATTTAAAATGTTTTTTTTTTTTTTTTAAGTTTTAAAAAGTTAGGATATGATATAAAAGGATTTCTATCACATCACTTGTCCTTTCCCTCATTTGAATTTTCAATATTGTCAAAGTGGAAAGAGCGCTACAAGAATAGCGTTATTCTTGTAGCACCGAGAGTAATGATAGTTTTGCATGCGCCACATTTCCGAGATTGTGTTTTAACGCCCAAAATCATGCCAGAAGATCTACATATGTGTGTATGATCTATATCAGGTCATAATTCTCATGATGACAACTAACTCGGAGGATCGGGTTGTACTTGCCACCTTGATATCAAATCACAATGCTCGATTATTATGCCCTATGTATGAAGTCATAATCCGCCTATTTTTAGTATGTCTATTACTCCATGCATGCTCTGCAGGTGAACGGATAGCTATCAGACTTCAACAGTCCTTGAAAGCTCATGATCGAACCTGAGACGTTCTCAAAACCCTTCCACATAATTGTATCAGTGTCATGGCACCCAAAAAGAGTGGGAAAATAACTAGGTTGGAGCTAGAAGGGACATAATTACTTGAATATTTTTCTCAGATGGAACAAAAGTTTAAATATGCATGATGGTTTGACTTCTTCGCAACATTTCAGGGTCATGACGAGCATATTTCCATGATATTTGCACATAATTTCGATGGTTTCGAAACTGTGGTGGGTAAACTCCTCATGCACGTGACAAAGCATTCCAGAGCAAAAGCATGCAAGTTACCAGTAAACGAGGAAAGATGGTGGAAGATAGAAAATGTAGTAATGGAGTTTGTTAATCAGTTTTTTATTCCAAAAAAGTAAAACCCCAATTGGAGCCAAGGCATCCCACACAATTGGATGAGAAAAGAATGGAATACTTCCCTGTTGATCATTCATAGGTACATTACCTGCGAGGGCCGATTTTCTCTAGTTCACCTTTATCATATTAGACTATTAATACATGTGAATGGTGACTATCCTCTTAACCTGCCTTATTTCTTATTGAAAAGCCTATCTAAGATGTCTAAGAGGATTCGGACTCATCCTGAAACAATAAAGAATAGTCTTTTTCATCAAGGCTTGATTGAAACTTTGGTAATATTTTCTTTAAGTGAAGTTCAGAGGCCTTGGGACTGCTTAATTTAGTCACTAAAAATTAAACCACGGGAACCTAAGTCCAAAACGTCTAAAGAGAAGAAACATGGAAAAGGTAAAAATGCCTCTCAAGTCACTGATGTTTTGGTGAAATAAAGCTCCTCTGCAGCCAGGATAACTCATGCTGGTAAGAGGAAGTTAGAGACACAATAAGAAATTGATGATTTGCCCAGAGGTAAACCTAACGAGAAGATCACTACATGTCGAGGTAAAAAACTTAAAGTTGATAAAGAGATTGATGTTCAAATTGATCCAGACATCAAAGAGGAACATGATGAACTTGAAGATTATACTACAAGCCCAGTCCAAAGTCCAATCAAATAGAAGAAACAATCTACTGGAAAAAGGGTTGCAAAGGGTAAGAAATAGAGCAAGAAGAAGGAACATGTATCTAAATACCTTAAAATAAATTCTACCAGGGCTGCAAACAATTTTAGGCTGAATTCAAAGGCTATGTTTTATCCTTCTATCAAGAAGGAAAACCTTATCATCATTGAAGACAATTTAGAAGATACTAAGAAAGAGGTTAAAAAACAGACCTTGGCATCTTCTTCACAAAGGTTAGAGGAAGAATCTGAAGAACAGAGGAAAAAGCATGAGAAAGGAAAAAATATTGCACAGTTTTCATGGAGACTTGTAACTAGGGCAACCATAAGATCAGTTTCAGTCATTGAATCTGCACTCAAAGGCACATATGATGATGAGAAAAATGACTCCTTTCCAGAAATAAACTAGCTACAGGTTGTTCCCGAAACCAGAGAATTAGAAAGCTTCGAAGAAGAGGATCTTAGCACCGAGTTATCCTCAAAATATGAAATTAAGTTAAGGAAACCCCAAGTTTCCATAGATTTGAACCTACCTGCTCCAGTAGAAGAACATCCAGAGTTCAGGGTGGAAGCAAGGAAAGAGAAAGACATGGTCAGGAATTCTTTCTATGTTATTATCTATTTATTTTTCTTACTTGAATGCATTTTATCTGTTGCAAAGCATATGATCTCTTGGTTGTGAGTAACACAGTGAAAATTTTGTTGTTTTTGTTCATAATTAATATTGCTTTCAAGTACCATGTTATCATTTCTTAATGATATTTGGGAATGAGAAATCCACGTGTGAGTGGACAAATTGAATACTCATATATATTCCTTTCTTTATTTACTTTTACCATCTGATTTATCAAAGTGTCTGTCATTTACTAAGCCAGTGAGATTATTATTTTCCTTTTACAGTGAGTCTTATATATTTATTGTATCCTTGAGCCAACTTTCAACCATTTTCTAAATCGTATTCAAAAACCTTTATAAAAATACTATTGCAATAACTTGATGATGCCCTAGATTTCCCTCTCACAGTCAAGTTCAACTTTAGGGACTAACAATAATCATCTTCTTGCGAATGTGAGTAGCCGTCACATCTCTTCTCATAGATAAGTTGCCACCATTATAGTGAGACTTTCACTTTGTACTTCTACAGTTTTGTACATTTCTCTCATTAATAGAAATTGTTACTGTATCTCTGTGTTTATGGTTATTTCTTTGATCAATATCTATTATATTATTGGACATCTGATATATCTATGTACATTTCTTTATTATATCTCCACTCTCATTTCGTGTCGAAAATAATATGGATCAGTATATGAGTTTAGGCCTGGTAGTTTTATTATTAATTTGGACAGGAAATTGTACAGGATACCCGAGATAGTCCCACCAAATGTCATTTCTTTGATTTATGCCAAGCAATGCAGGAAGGTCATCTCTCAAACTAGGAAGTTTGTCTTCTTTGTGATTCACTCTCAAAGTGAGCGAAAGGTTGCAGCCACATCCATCACCTCCACGACTGATCTCTTCGGGCAGATGAAGCAAGTGGATAAGTTCATGGAAGAATACAAAGACATCTTCTCCTCACCCACTGGGGTACCTCTACACTGTCAGGTCAAGCATTCCATCAATCTGACCCCCGATGCACCACTACCCAATGGGATAGTTTATCGCCGCTCTCTGTTAGAAAACGAGGAGATTAAGCATCAGATCCAAGAACTGCTCCAAAGGGAAAAATCTGACCCATCTCATCACCATGTGGAAGCCTAATCATGTTTGTGGAGAAGAAAGACTAGACCTGGTGACTTTGCATCGATTATCAGGCCCTAAATAAAATCACAGTCAGGAACCAGTACCTGATTCCCCAAATCAATGATCTTATTAACTAGATCAAGGGGGGGAAATACTTCAGTAATATTGATCTGAAGTGTGGCTATCATCAGGTCCCAATAGAGCAGACAAATGTATGGAAAAATGCCTTCAAGTCCAAAGAAGGTATTTTTGGATGGTTGGTCATGCCCTTTGGTTTGACAAATGCCCCCAACAACTTTCTGGAGGATGATGGATGATATACTACAACCTTTCACCAATTCTTTTGTGGTGGTGTATCTGGATGAAATCCTCATCTACAACAAGAATTGGGCAGAACACTTGCAACATATTCAATAGGTTTTGCATACTCTGCGACAGCACAAGCTATATGAAAATTTGGAAAAATGCTATGTCGGCATGGACATGGTCCATTACTTAGGCTACATTGTTGATGAGCATGGGGTGCATGTGGATCTAGCCAAGATCTAGGTCATTCGTGACTAGCTGACCCAAACCACACACACTAAGCTTTAGATATTTTTAGGCCTTGCCAATTTCTATCGCAGGTTTGTGTTGATATTCTCCCATATTGCATGGGCCCTCAGTTAAGTAACTATGGGTGGTGGTAAGGAAAATTTAGTGTGAGGCCTATCACAAAAAAAATATTTGAAGTAGTGTTTGTGCTCAACCCCAATACTCTCATTACCCAACCTACAACAAACCTTTGAGATCGAGACAAATGTTTCAGACTATGTTGTGGGCATAGTTCTCACTCAGCACAGACACCCTGTGGCGTATCATAGTGAGACACTATAATATGTCGTCTGTAAGTACCCTAATTACGACAAAGAAATGTACTCCATTATGCAATCTTGCCGCCAATGGAGGCATTACATTCTCGGGAAGGATAAATTCATCCAACCGATCATAAGCCGTTGCAGTTCATGCAGACATGGGGTAAATTGTAGAATGATTTCCATCATAAGTGGTCCACATACTTGCAGTAGGTCCATATCAACATCAAGTATAATACATGAAGTACCAACCATGTCATTGATTTCCCTAGCCGCCCACCAGTTGCAACACTCACCATGGTGCTAAACTCCTGTGGCCATTAGACCTTCAGATGGCCCCAACTCTATGAGAGAGATCTTGACTTTTCCGCCACCTATCAGATGATGGGCACAAACATGACTATCACTGATTTCCATATTCAAGACGAGTTGTTATGGCATTTGGGCGATATTTGCGTTCCATCAAGTGAGCACATGAAGTTGATTTGGGAAGCCCACTACAATCGGGTGGCAAGACACTTCGGCATAGAAAAGATAGTGGTAGTGTTGCAATGACATTTCTATTGTTCGAAACTTTGACAGGATGTCAACAAGTATATCAGGTCATGCATTGCTTGCGTTATTTCCAAGCTGGCCATTAAGAAACAAGGTATGTACACCCCTCTTCCTACTCCTGAAAGGCCCCGAGAATCCATCTCGATGGACTACATGTCAGTCCTTCCATCAACCAAATGGGGAAATGACTGTTTTTGTGGTGGTTGATTGTTTTTCTAAAATGGTGATTCTGGTCGCCTGCAAGAAGAGAATCACAATAGAGGCCATTGCCAAGCTCTTCCTTGAATGAGTGTGGGTACATTTTGGGATACCATAAACCGTCATCTCAAATTGGGACATTCAATTCCTCAACACATTCTGGTCGAGCCTCTAGTCATTGTTGGACACCAATCTCACCAAATCCACTGTCGTCCACCCCAGATGAATGGCCAAACCGAGGTCGTCAAACGGATGATCATGCATATCCTGCACATGTACAATTCCAAGCATCCTCTCACATGGGATGAGACTCTTCCCTATGTTCAACACATCTACAACAGAGCCATACATAGCTCAACCAACCACAACTCCTTTTAGGTGGGGTTGGGATTTCAACCGTTGGGTCCCATGGATATTGCACTGCCCCTTGTGGCCACCCAAGCAGACTTGTCCCATGCTCAAACTGAAGCTGGCAAAGCTACCCAGTTCATTGAGCGAATCCAAGACATCCGCCAACAGGTTCAAGATACTTTTCAGAAGTCCAATGCCAAGTAAAAGGAATGCCATGATCAACACCATTTGTCACACAAGTTTCAAGTGGGAGATAAAATTTGGTTGCACTTGCAGAAAGAACGCCTTACAAGGCCCCATTAGAAGCTTTGTCCACTTCACTATGGACCTTATACCATCACCAAGGATGTGGGTGAAAATGATTTTGAGCTCAACATTCCCCCCTTCCTTGACTTGCACCTAGTGTTTAATGTGGACCTCCTTCGGCCATATTTTCCACCATTTTTGGACACCTCTGAGGTAGCAGAACAATTGACACCGACAGGCTCAACCCTGACTGCATGGAATAGGAATCCACTGATCATATCATGGACACACAGTTCAAGGGCACTCACCAACAAAATTTTTAGCTTTATCATGTTGTTAAAGCATGGTAGCTCCTGCACCAAGGCAAGTGGCTCACCCAGGGCCAAATTCAGCAGAAATTTCCTCAATTGATGGGGGAAATCAATGCAATTGATCTGGATTATTTTCGGTACGAAATGAGAGAGGAGATATAATAAAGAAATGCATAAAGATATCGTGTATATCCATTAATATAACAGAAATGTATCAGAGATGCAACCATAAACAAAGATATACAGTAATATACGATTTCTATTAATCAGAGAAATGTACAGAGACTGTAAAAATACAGAGTGAAAGACTCGCTAGAATGGTGGCAGCTTATCTCTGAGAAGAGATGTGACGGCTACTCCAAATTTTTTAGCTTTATCATGTTGTTAAAGCATGGTAGCTCCCTACACTACGGCAAGTGGCTCACCCGTAATAAATTCGAGAAATTTCCTCAATTGATGGGGAAATCAATGCAATTGATCCGATTATTTTCTCAGACCAAATGAGAGGAGATATAATAAAGAAGAAATGCATAAAGATATCGTAGATATCTAATAATATAATGTAAATGTATCGAATATGCAACCATAAAAAGATATACAGAATATAATGCATTTCTATTAATCGAGAAATGTACGACCTGTAAAATACGTAGAGTGAAAGACTCGCGAATGGTGGCAGCCTATCTCCGAGAAGAGATGTGACTGCTTACCTACCGCAAGAAGATGATTACAATGAGGGCCTCAAGGCCTTTACAATAAACGGAATGCCAAAGTCCTAGACATACAAAAACATAACACTAGGAGATAAAGCGCCAAAAGTCACCAAGGGCCCTGTTTGCAAGGAGTACATCAACTCTCCTGGTCGCATCCTTTGTGACAATGATCTCCTCGCTTTAGGCGGTGTGATAGCTCGTTGAAAGGTATTGTTGAGGAGATTAATTTGGGGATAAATAATGCCTTTGACATAATCGAGAACCCTCGATCCTCAAATCCCCATTTGACCCTCATAATGGCCCCGGCAGTTAAAACCCGCTAAAAATAGTAAATTGGGCTACGGCTGTGAACCTTTGAGCCATTTGGAAAAGGTAAGTGGCCACCGATATCCACTGGATCAACTCTCCCTCCTTAGGAAGCAATGGTATCCATTGGGCGCTGAGTTCCTGGGGAGAGGGAAAGCATTTGTTGAATCAGATTCTTGGTGAGTCGCTTGTCTTGTTGGAGAAGTCGCTACTTAGTTTTGTGGAAATCGTCACTTAACCCGGTATTATCGGAAGTGTCGACCTTTTAACCACCGCTATTTTAGATGATCAGGTGCGTATGAATTTGCGTTTTGTTGCAACCTTGTCGACCGCTTCTGTTGGATAGAAGGTGCTTATCAAGCCGTGGTGGCTGCAAAGATCCTTTGTTCCCTTTGAACGATTGTGGAGAAGATGAATTTTGGTAGTATGAGATAATTACCCGTTTCATTGTTTAGGTGGGGCGTTGAACCACCGTATCCTCAGAGATGACCCTCCGGAGTAATAATGACACTACGCGGCCGAGACTCATAGATAGCATGGCGCTTCCACATATGGTCATCGTAATCTAAGAGAACATCACGCATAATCCAATGGGGCAACATCACATAATACCTCATCCTTGAAGGGTTGTATGTCGATTATCATACGACACCGCTAATGACACTAAGATCTCTCGCCCTGGCAAAGCCACCACGTTGTGCGGTCAGGGTGGTGCTGTCGACAATCCCAACTATTTAAAGACCTCTTCTGAGATAAGGTTCTTCTAGCTTCCTCTATCAACAATAAAATGTAGCTGGTTCCCCTTCACCCACATCTGTGAATGAAAGGCACTCCCCCTCTTCCGGATCTACTGGTTCTTTCTTCTGGTTGAATTGTTGCTGCCGCGACAATAGCAGCGGCTCCGCGCTGATGATCTCTCTCTTTTTACTCGCCGTAATCAGATTCTGAATCGGGTTTGGCTCCTTGTCTTTGATCTCTCACCACCAATGACCGCTGGAGCTTACATTCATCTCAGGTTAAAAGCCGTGGGCTTTTGTGGAAATCGCACTACTTTCCCAAGGTCCTTCTTCGTCTCCTGACCCTTCTTTCCGCGGGCTTGACCGGTTTTCTCGAGACCGCTTGTTAGGGTTGCCCTGTCACACTTTTGCTGTTGTGACGCACCGAACTCCCCGCTTGTTCTGCAAGCCAAATCACCGATTTCAACAACATATCGCATAGTGTTAATCGAGTGATGAGATGTCCGTAAAACTATCAGCCGATGCATTCATGTAGACCCCAACGGTATTTCAGAACCAAATGTCGCCGGAAGTCTTTGACACCCAGCTTGCGTGCAAGGCATGGAAGGTATTGATGAACTCCTTAAATCCTCTTGACCCCTCTCTTGTCGTAGTGTGGTCCATCTCATGTATTGTTCCTCATAGTTTTAACAGGTAATATTGTTCCTACCGCATCCACAAAATCCCCAAGTGGGCTCGGCCCCATATATTCCGCATTCGGTGGAACTCTACTCCCAAGAAAGCTTCCCAAATTGGATCATGATCTATTTGACCTTCAAATACCGGGAATATCAAAATTAACCCTGCACTTTGAAAGGTGAGGTGACTCCAAAGTGGTCGCTGATGAAGATGTGCCTGATGCTATCTATGATGCGATGTGGAAGGATGTGGGAAAATTCTCCATCATTTCGGCCCCCTGTCGCGTGAGAGCTTTAAGCCTGGCAACAGACCGAGCAGGGGATCGTCAAGCCCATCGCTTTTTCTCCCGCCATTGAGGGTTTATTGGGTGTGCTAGAGTGATTGTCCTTGAGAGAGATGAAGCTCGAGACCCAACTTGTTATACTCGACCTCGTTGGGGACATGCATCAAAATGATCAAGATACCGCCTCGATACCAATCGGACCGGATTATTTTCTACATTTAAATGAGAGCTGGGATATAATAAAGAAATGTACGTAGATATCGCGGTATATCCAAGAATATAACATGAATGTATCAAGGATGCAACCATAAACAAAGATATACAGTAATATATGATTTCATTAATAGAAAATGTACGCAGACTCAAAAATACAGAGGAAGACTCGGCTAGAATGGTGGCAGCCTTATCTTCCGAGGAAGAGATGTGATCGCTACTCACATTCGCAAGAAGATGATTACAATGAGGCTCTGAAGGCCCTTTTACAATAAATGGGAATGCCAAAATTCCTAGACATCCAAAAACCTAACCCTAGGAGATGAAGCCCCCAAAGTCATGTGGGCCCCGTTTGGGTAAGTGAGTACATCAACTTCCCGGGGTCGTAACTTTTGCATACGATCTCCGTTTTATGCGTGTGATAGCTCGTTGGAAAGGTATTGTCGAGGAGATTCATTTTGGGGGATCAATCATGCCTTTGGATATCATTGAGAACCTATATCTCGAAAAAACTTCATTTGGACCCTCAAAATGGCCCCTGAAGTTAAAACCTGCTAAAAATAGTAAATTGCCAAAATGGCCAAAAAACTGTTTTGAGCCATTTGGAAAAGGTGGGTGGCCACCGATATCCACCTGGATCAGCAATGGAGACCATTGTTTCCTAATTGGGGAGGATTGATCCAAGTGGATATCGGTGGCCACCCACCTATTCCGACTGGCTCACATACAAATGTCATCTTCGCAGTTTCAGTTTTCAATTTTGGCAGTTTTTTTCTAGCTTTTCGGGTCCTAAACTTCTAGGGCCATTTTGAGGCCCTAAATAACGTTTTTTGGGCCTGCCACAATCACACAGCAGAGAAAGCCAAAGTGTGATGACTTAATGTGTAGTCCTTGGATATACCTTTCCAAGGGGCTATCATGCACCTAAAACGAAGATTGTATGTAAAAGTTACAAACCCGGGAAGTTGATGTACCAACTTACCCCAACGGGGCCCACATGACTTTTGGCACTTCATCTCCTAGGGTTAGGTTTTTGGATGTCTAGGGTTTTGGTATTCATGTGTTATGTAAAAAGGATTTTGGAGCCTAACTGTACTCATATTATTGTGAATGAGCGCAACTATCACATCTCTTCTCAGAGATAAGCCGCCACCATTCTAGTAAGCTTGTTTCAGTATGCATTTTATAGTTTCAACATATTTCTTTATTTAATAGAAGCCAAGTTTTACTGTATCTCTGTTATTTTTCATGGTATCTCTGTGTTAATAATATATATCTATATTCATTTTGTTTTTCTCATAAAAATATGGATCAAGAGATGAATAGAAAGAACCAATCCACATCATATGAAAATAAAATCCTTGAAGATAAATACCACCCACAAAACAACTCAGTTCTCTGACTGATACTAGATACTTCGTTAATAACTAACCAGGGGTCTAAATTAAACCAAAAATACTTTAGTGAATCAGAATCACCAGGACAATAAGGTATATCTCCCCAAAATATGATCAAATCCCCTATAGGAGAAGCAGGGGCATACTCTTTGAAATTGAATTAGGTACCAACCATGAAACTTCCAATTCTATTGAAAAATATGGGGATAGAGGTGTCCACTTACTAGAGAAATCTAGCCACAATGCCATAGTCCCACAACTTGTGTGCCAAAAACTATGCATAGGTTCATAGCCATGTGGGGGATTTAATTGAATAATGTGACAGGGAGGGACATGTCGCTTCACATTATGTCGTCTACCATATGATCCACCGTCCTTACAATGGGACACCTACCCACTTACTTGAGATATATGAGTTTTATCCTTCATGATTCATGGTATTGGTTGATGGAATGCCTTGCCATTAATGACTGTATCTTCCTATTTTCCTAAGGTAGCTTCATTGGCGAAATGATTTGCAATAGGATTATTTTCATGCAAAACATGGTAAAATTTCACATTGGAAATTGAGATTATAGCTTGCATAATCCTTTCAAACACATATGTCAACCTAGAATCAAGAGGATTAGTTCTCGATACCACATGCCTAATAAAATATTGGAATCTCCCATCACTATCAGACTCTATGTATGAATATTGTTGACCATTTTCAAGCCTTGAAGGATTGCATGTGCTTCAACATGGTTGCTAGTAGATATGCCAAGAGTCTAGGAAAATGTATATATTGTTGTACCTTTGGGGTTTATGTACACTAAGTTGCCATTTTTTGTAGCCTTGAACTTATTGGATTTATCTCACTTAATGAATGACCCCATCAAGCATCAACCCACATGGTCAATTATACCTATGAAATTACCCTCAAACATAACAAAGTTTGATGAGAAGTGTGCTCATAGAGGATCCTTCTACCCATGTCATGAAATTACACCTACGATGTTCATACAACTCCTTGATGGATGATAGTGTTAGATGGAATCTTTTCCAATGAACCCTAACAAGGAGCACCGCAAAGTGGTACATTGAGTTACAAGGTGCTTCATTTAACGATTTGTTGTCCTTACTGGTGGCTTTTTTTACCCATTTCCAACTTCCAATCCATTATGAAACTGGAACCAAACTCTGGAATTTTTTACTTCAGAGTATCGCCACTCATATTTTCGATCATATCTACGAGTGGAGAAGGCAACATAGGCTCACCAAAGTTGAAATTACAAACCAATTTCTAGTGGATTGTTTTGTTAAGTCTTTATTGTCGAATATCCTAAAGGATGTAGCTATGTTAGGAGGTTTAATCAAAGATAAAGTTATGTTATGCGCTTAGTAGCTAGATTTGATTTAATCTTAGTATGGCACAGTGTATGAGTTGATACCTCATGCTCCTTGGTCATCAACAAATCCTCCAAAACCTACCCCATGCCTACATGTCGATGGTGTGATTGGTTATGTTTCCCATACTTATGTTGGCTAGTTAGCAAGTCAAATGGGTCAAATGATCATATCTTCTAATCCACCTACAATTGTGCCAACATCGTAAAATACCTTGGTCCCTACCCAAAACTTTGATATCCATTTGGTACAATGAACAAATCCGAAGAATGCTCGACAACCTTGGGGAAGAAAAAGAATAAAAATAAAAAATATACTCTTGGGAAAGGGACTACCACTACTCAAAATGATAATGCAGGAGGCACTAATGAGCCAAAGAAAATAAAGTTCCCTTGCAAGATCTGCATTGGAGATCATCCTACTCATAAGTGTCCTCTGATGGATGACATTCACCAATACTTAGCCTAGTGGAATACGCAACAACAACCCACTATCCTAACGATCCATTTTCCCCCATAGCATCAACAAATGGTTGCGACGAACCCTACACCTCTGCAAGGGGGCACACAAGCAAATCTCTTGTAAGGGGGAAATTGCACAAATCCTAATGTATACATGTGTGACTAAGAAGTTAATATTCACACTACAACTTGTAATTATGACATTATTGAGAGTGTTCCTACTAATAAGGATCTGTCGTCATCCCAACTAGGTAGCTATTTGCAGATAGAGAATCCATCCATTGATATGATGCTTTGCCCCCCCAAAGGTGTCTTAACAAGGTCTATGCACAACCCCAATGCCTAAGCCACTCACAATTACTATATTGTTTAGGATTTGGCTCAATCACCTTGTGTTATTTCTACCCTAGAGGTCCTTCAAAGATACCCTAAGTAGAACAAAGAATTATGAACCACATTTGGCGAAGTTGATCCCTTAGAAACTTGTTTGATTACATTTGAACTTAACCAGAGTTAGCCTAGGCTTCCCCACCAGATTACTTTCCAAATCCAAGTTTCTTCATGTGGAGCACACATCTTTAGATGCATTGTTGATGAAGGAGCGTCCACTTGCATTATGCCTTTGTCTTGTTGGAGAGCCTTAGGTTCTCTAGATCTTGTTTAGTCGAACATCATGTTAAAGGAATTTGATAATTGTACTTTTAATATCCATGGAATCATTGATGCCTTTCCTATAATGTTAGGTGGAAAAACAATTCCAATTGAATTTGAAGTAATCAACGCTCCTTTAGACTATAATATTTTGTTGGAGCATAGTTATTTTTATGCAATGAAAAAAATTGTGTCTTCAATATTTATAGTCCTCCACTTTCATCATTAAGGTAAAGTGGTTACCATAGATCAGTTGGAGTACCATATGCCTAATTTGTGAACTAACATTGGTATGAATTTTCCATTCGTTAGTGTCTTGAAGGGTGCTTTTGACAATATTGGTGTTGGGATGTTCAAAGGTTCATCTCTCATGGGTACTTTTCCCTTCCCTTCGCCCATTAGTTCTATTAACTTGGCTTCTATATGTATGATTTCATCGGGTACTATTGAATCATAAGGTTAGTCCTCAACATCTATTTCTAGTGTGGATCATGTGCTTCAACACATGATTTTGTCTAACGTATTCGTTGTCAATAAAGACCCTTGGGTAGTGCCCCGTCTATCTAATATTGATTCATTAGGGTTGAGTATGCCATTGAGTGTGGTTGATATTTCCTATTAGGCTATCCAATCGACAATTGTGGAACATGATCATAAACTCCATCATTATATGGAATATGATTAATTCACTTCACCCATATGGCTCGTTAACCCTCCTAGTTCACATGATCTCTTGGATGTTAGGATGCCTTCAAATGACACTATCCTTGAAGCCAAGACCAAGTCTGGAAGACTGTGAGAAGATAAGCGTCATAGATCATTTTTCCTCCGTAAATTGGAGACATTAGAGGTTAGCATACAAAGTCTAGTTTCATGTGGTGATATCTAGTGGTACCAATGCCCCATCCTGACACACGATTTGTATGCGGAAGGGAATTTGGAGAAAATATCAAAGATGATTCCCATCGATATCTCATTGAATCTAGGTGTCGTCAAAAACATATTGATTGGTGTATATTGTTATCCTCATGAAATTGAACTTTATAGTGCCCCCTTTAAGGAGTTTTATGGCATTTTTTCTTGGACCTATGAGGAGATGTCAACCATTGATCCTCAAATTGTCAAACATGAGATAAAAATGTATGGATGTGCTAAGCCTATTCATCAAATCTACACCCTCTCAATCCGAAGAAGGAAATTTCTATTAAGGCAGAGATTTAAAAGTTGTTTCATGCAAGTTTTATTTACTGGTTCCGTTGACTTAATAGGGTTCTAATCCTATTCTGGTTGCCAAGAAACAAGGTACCATTCGAGCCTTCATTGATTTTGGGGATCTTAGAAAAGCATGTCCCAAGGATAATTATCTAACCCATTCATTGATCATATCATCAATGAATGTACTGGTAGTGAAATCTTTTCCTTCATGGATGGTTTCTCTGGCCTCAATCAAATTTAGATAAAGAAGAAAGACTAGCATAAAACTATGTTTATCTACCCTTGGAGTACTTTTTCCTATCATAAGATGTCATTTGGTCTCAACAATGTTGGTGCCACATTCCATTGGGGCATGTCATATGTATTTAATGACATCAAACACATTTTTGAAGCATATTTGGATGATTTAACCACTCAATCCCAGAGTTGCATCGATTATCTATCTCATCTTCATCCCATATTCCCTTGATGTTGGTACTATAACATTCATTTGAACCCACATAAGTTCATATTTGTGTCATATCCAAGATATTACTTGGTTTCATTGTGTCCAATTTTGGGATCATGGTTGATCCCTTCAAAGTTGAGGAAATAGTTCAATTGTCTCCCCTGCATAATATTACACAACTTCAAAGTTTGCAAGCGAAGGCCAACTTTTTACGAATATTCATTGTGAATTATGTGGAGATTGTGAAAGGTTTCATGCACCTTTTAAAGAAGGGTGTACCTTTCATATGGGATGACTAAGCACAATGCTCTTTCGAAGCTTTGGATAAAACCTTGATGTTAGCCCCATAGTTGAGCTCACTAGACTACAACAAGAACTTTTTGCTTCAGCGAGCCACATTTGAGTCCACCATTAGTATGGAGCTTGTCCAAGAGGACCATTCGCATGTCGAACATGTCATTTATTACCTTAGTAAGGGTATTTTTAGTCACAAATTGCATTATTCACATGTGGAGAAGTTAGTTTTGGTAACGCTTCATGTTGTCCAACATCTCAGACATTACATTCTTCTTCAAAAAACTGTTATTTCAGCAGACTCCAACCCAATGTAGCACATTTTGACACGTCAAATCATTGAGGGAAAGTATTTCACATGGATGTTCATCTTACAAGAGTTTTATTTGGAGTTTGCCAATTCAAAATCCAAGAAGTCTTTAGCTTTCATGGAGTTGATGTCCGAGCTTCCGAGAGACATTGAGAAAATTGTGTTCAATGAGTCCTTACAAGATGATAGTTTGTTTCTCATTTCCTTTGTCAATCCCTAGTATGAAAATGCCTTGATGTATCTTCAAACCCATTGGTTGATCCGTCAATTATCCAAACATGAGCATTGGCATATTCACCATTAAGCCAAGAGTTATCTCATTGTTGGTGATACCCTATACATCATGGTGTGGAATTAGTTTTATGTCGGTGTTTAGTCCATAAAGAAAATAAGAGGGTCTTGAATGATTTCCATATTGAAGCATGTGGAAATCATCTTTCTCGAATAGCCACAACACATAAAATTTTGCATGTAATATACTTTTGGCCATGCATATTTAAAGATTGCATTAATGTAGTCCAAAAGTGTCACCCTTGTCAAGTGTTTACTCGGAAAATGCGTGCTCATCCTATTTCGTTACACCCTGTGGTACTGTTGGCCCCTTTGAAAAATGGGGTAATAGGAAGGTTGCCCCCAAGGTGAGCTATGCAATATGTCCATATCCTCATCTTAGGCTCAAATGTCTCGACAAATGGACTAGACACATGTGGACACATATATGGGACTAATTCTAAGAAGAATGAGACAAGGATCAAGCCATAATTGAATTGTTCAATCAACTAGTCCTACATCTCGCGAGTTGATCCCTCAAGTTAAATAAGAGGACATTACATCAGTCATATATTTTGATCCTCAAGAACTCAAGTGCATAGTGAATGTGAGCCTGTGAATCTAGGTGGGGTGTTTTGGATCCAGTATGCAAAGGTATTTGGTGGATGTCTTTGATCTGTAATTGATTATTTCTCTTTCTCAACCATGTCAGTAATGGGAAACAATGTACTCGTATATAGTACCAATGGAATCACATCTACCACCACCTTTAAGGACTACTGACTCACTAGGACAAGATAGTCCTGTAAGGAAGTATATATCCTCCACATCCAAGTGAAGTATCTCATGACCAACTCAAAAGTATTGATGGTGAGGATCCCAAAATCATATGAGTCTTTGCAACAACATACTATGACTCCTCATGTTTTGGCTCTTAAAAAACCTAAGGATCCCATAGTCACTCAAAGAATAAAGGGTGGCTTGGTCATGTAATGAAACTACATCGACTACCTCATGCTTGCATTCTTTCCAATATATCATCTTGATTTTCCTTACACATAGTCAATGAAATAGTTGGATATCAACTTGCAGTCAAGTTTTAGAGAAAAAAAATAGTTTTGGCCTATTTTATTCATGACCATAGATATTTCTTGGGACAGTTTTGGTCGGCCCTAGTTTTTCCATAATATAGTCATATCCAAATCCTTATGGCCATGATTTCTAGGTGTTCAACTCACAACTGCACATAATTGGTCCAAATGGTGTTCAACACCCTCAGATTTTGTAATCAAAGACAAAAATGAAATAATGAAAATGGTGAGAATGAGTTTGAGGGCTTACTTGGTCTAGACAAAATCGAATTTTTCTAGTTAAATCTCTCGTAATTTTCCATAAAAGCTTTGGAAGTAAAAAGTATTTTTTACCAGAGGTAAATGATGGCAAGGTGAAATGGTAAAAATGATTTTTATTACCCATGTATAAACCGGTGTTTGGCATTTTTTGGGTACGAAGCAGTCGTTTTTTATCCCCCGTCGAAACAAAGCCCATCATTACTTATAGTTTGTGTTTTGATATTGTTTTATGAGATTTATATTGCATTAGTTAACCTCTAGACTAGTATTGGTTGATCATTTTTACAATATTGGTGACTTGTCTTTTTGGTATTGTCTATGGAAATATGCAATGAAATTTGAGGTAAATATTTCAATCTAACATATAGTGATAGGTTTCCCCCTACATTTCGATCTTGCATTATCAATCATCATTTGTGCAAACATTATGCTCAGGTTTAATCTCATCAGGTTGTAACATTATGCTCTCTTATCTGTTGTGGATTGTAACTTGTACAATAATTCCTACCCTCCACATTCTACTCTAGTTAGCACTCCTTTTTCCATTTGGCCCATGTAGAGTTATTTTTCGTAGTCTCAAGAACTTGTATTTGGCCCCACCATGACTTAACACTTGGGACTTCATGCTTCTCTCTTATCTTTTTCTGGTCATGTCCTTGAGGGGTTCCCATTATTTTTGTTGCTTTGCAATTGCACTTGCTTATTACCGCTTACATCTTTGTGAATACTGCTACAATGTCATTCACTTCATCATGATCATTTCCATTGCAATCATTTTTGACATTATCCATTTGCATCTATTGCCTCTCTTTTGCGACCTTGTATCCTTGGAGAAGACATTCATAAGTGGACATAACTTTCCCAACCCATTTTTTGCATTTGCTTTGCATAGGTCTATTCCATGAACTTGGAATGTAGTTGCATGCCATTGAGCCACTTGTTTTCTCCACTATAGCATACTTTTATCTCTTTTGTGAGCTTACTAAAACATGAAAAATATACCAAAAAAAACACACAAAAATAAAAGGGGGGAAAGAATTTTAATTTGTATTTGATTCAGTTTGAGTGGAAATCGTCAATCATTATCACCCTTGAACATGGCACCTATTTATGTCATTGTCTTGCAACTGGGATTTAGTATTTTCCTAGGAGTTGTACCATGATTTTGAGCTCGTACTTATCAGGTTGGTTATTCTTCTACCTCCAACATTGTTTCTCTATATCATTGGTCATGTCAGTGTCGGGGTTTCCCAAGTCATCATTGTTTCATGCTATATGTTCAAGGGAATTTTTGAGCCTAAGTCGACCATTCTACATTATTATTGATCTTTCATGTTGGTCATCCTTGTGTTAGTATGTACTTGGTGATTTATTTATTTCACAAAAAATTATTGGTTCTTGTTTCGTGTCGATTGATGTGGGATGTATTAATTCCCTCCTTTCTGACGTATATCTTCATACTGACGCCAAATCATTATCTAAGAAGTGGATTTAGAAACCTTAATAGTATTTTGGGGCTTCCAGACATCAGTGGCAGATTCCATTGCAATTGACAATGGGTTAACATCATTGACCCCTGATTGATCGATTTTACAAGTGTTCGATAGAAACTCATTATTCACACTTGCTAGATTGTACTATGTACCTTGGGGTCCATTTTCATTATTGGTGCATTCCCTCACATATGTTAATGGTTTTCATCAATGATCGATAATCAAATGGTTTATACCATTCTCTACATTACTTCATTCATTTGCATGATGTAGATTCATACAATCATAAAGTTGGGATTGAAGACCTTGGGTTAGGGGCATCCTCTTTTGGTTCTACCTTCCTGAGTCGTGTAAGGTTTTTCCACTAATCGATGAGTACTTTGAAGACTAGATTGCACTCTCAATTGTGTTAAGTGTCTTCCTAATGTATATTGCAACATACATCCACTTTTTATTTGCTTGTGGATATTGTATTTTATATGACATGGATCCATCGTGTAGTTTTTCATGTCCATGGTATTGTATTTTATATATTTCATGGATCCACCGTGTATTGTGTTGGTGGTCGTTCTTATTGATACATCCAGGCATGGGTATGCCCACCTCGGGGATGATTTATATGTGATTGGTTGATTTTTTCTTACAAGTACTTCCTAGTTCTTTGATCTACATAATTCCTCCTTAGTCCACTCATCAATGATTGTTATTGTAATGCATTTCAACCATCAATTTCTCTTATGATATCACGTATTAGGGGACATTTGTTACACCTCTATTTGGAACCATAGGCCAAGACATATGCAAAGGACCAAAATACAGTATTATATCAAGAAGAATTTTCTCACATAACACTTGATTATTAGAAGGATGTCAAGGTCATGCTTATTCTAGTAAAAAGAGTGGTTGATCGTGCCTTTCCCATAGATAAAATGCAGTTGGTCACAATTTTCCAATATAAAACCCACAACTTCCCCTTAAATATTCATAAAATAGAAAATCATGAGGAAAGCTTAAAAATGATGAGTTGGCAAAAGGAAAAAGGATCGCATGAAATCTATGCATGACTCATACTTCTAGGACTTTCATGCCATATAGGCTATTATTCTCTCCTCAAGGATCTATAAGTATGAGAACCAAAGCTAAGGGACATGAGTCTATATGCAAGTGTCCTTATTATATTAAATTGTAGTGAGAATCCTTTATCTTGAGTTTGCTACCATTTTTGAGTGCTAGTAATCAACATTAGTGTGATCAGAGATTAGGTGAGAGCTATTATCCATTCACTTGGTTATCTCACTATGATACAATTATGGAGTGTGCTTGCTTGACAAAGGTGGACTTGGGACTAAGGAGGATAAATTTGGGTATTTGGAGCCAAGAGTAAAGCTGTGAATCTCAAGGTAATCATCATTTTTGTAACTCCCATTTAATAAATATTTATCTATCTTCTCCC
>SNQJ01S0015849.1:51156-83845 GCA_010110895.2 Picea sitchensis | reverse complement strand
CTATGTGTTTGTGGATCTCTTTTGCATCTTTAATGAGGTTTCATCCATCTAATTTAGCTTGATATTATTAGATTAAGAATTTATTCATGCAAGTTTATGTTTATTGTTTTATGAAAGAATGAGGAAGGTATTTCTTGTTGGATGATTGTGCAGGTTATTTGGTGAAGCGACAGAGCTAGAGTGAGGCCAAGTGAAAGTCTTTGGATACTTTGGACAACCATCTAGAATTTGGGTATTTTCCTTCTTCTTTCTCTCATTTACTTTTAAAAATGCATGTTAATCTTGGGTGAATGAAATATGTTTTCCATCCCTTTGTCTGTCATTGAATTGCACCCATTCAATGAGGGTTTGATTGCTTATTTACAAGTAGAGTTCCATATAACAACGGGTCCCTGGATCTTCCTCATTATTCTATTATATTTCCCACTAGGCCATTATGGGTTGTTGATATTATTTATTAAGTGAAATCATGATTGTTTGTGGAACTTTGTATTTCCATCCTTTCCCTTTCCTTATACCTCTCTGAGCCACTATGAGGTATTTACCTTAATCAACGGGTTGCAAAATATTGTCCTTTTGGGGATCCCTAGAATCTTTCCTTGTATTTCCTCCACAACTATCATGAAAGAATATAGACCATTGATCTAGTCTCATGAGAAAAATCCCAGTCATCAATCTACCTTCCATGAGGGAAACCTCAATTGTTGATATGATTTAGCATGGGTTATTTGATCTATTTGTGGCACTGTTAAATTTTCAAGCCCTTTCTTTCTTTACCTTCCATGAGATACTGTGAACCATTAATTTGGGTCTGCGGGGAATATCTCCACCACTCGTGGCTTCCCATGGCCTTTCCTTTCCATTTCCACGAATCACCCGTGAAATAATTTGGACCATTGATCTGAATTCGTGGGAGAAATCTTAGTATCTCATAACACATTTCACATTTCCCCCTGTTAATGGTCTTAATCATTGTGGAGCTTTGTGGGCCATTGATTTATTTAAGAGGGGGAATTATCTACAATTAATATACTTTTTGCCTACTCTTCAGTCATGCCTTTTCGACAATGGTTTTACTTGGATTTTCTATGGGGAATTTCACCATTGATTCATAAATATGTAGTTGTGAATAGGGATAATAGAGATCGATGGAGCTAAACAGGATTCCTTCAGTGGATTTTCAAGAAAAACCCTCATGCTAGGAAAATATTTACCATGGATGGGGGACTATGTTTGTGGTAAGCTCACTATCCCTCCCCTAAATGATAAAATAATGGATTTCAAGGGGAATTTAAAGGGGGGGGAGGTCTAACCAAAGAGACTGTGAGCAATGAAAATTTTGGTAGGTGGTCTTTTTAGGTGACAACACAAAAGTCAATGTAGCTATCATTCTAAAGGCTAGGTGGTTTTGGGGTTATACAAGAGTTATCATTGAAGAAATGGGTGCCTAGATTCAACCCAAGGTCGAAGAGGCTCTCTCTACATCTAGTGTTGGTAAATATGTCGAGACTTTCATTTGAGCTTTAGTGTGTGGAGATATTTAAGACCATTATGATAGCCTTGAGACTTTTATATATGTTGATGAGTAGTTTAAATTTAATACTTCTATCTCAATAGCTTGACTATTGGTGGAATTGGATATAAAAATTAGTTGGTGGAGGATATTTAAATAGAGGTTGGTAAGATAATGTATGTACATCAGTTAGGCTATGTTGGTGTCCCTTTCTGGTGTGCTAGTTGTCAAAACTATGGAAGTATAGTAAGTGATTGTTTGCTCAAGTTTCATAAAGAAAAGAGTGGAGGACGATGAGCAATGAAGATAATGGACAGATGGTTAGGAATGAGTTTATATTTGTAAAGGGAGAGGATGGGAAACCAATCCAGAGTAATGCAGAGGAGCCAAAGTTTATGGAGGGGATATGTGCAACTCTGGCATCTAGTGGAGAGGATAAATTTAGGGAGAAATATGTGATCATCGACACATGGGTTTCCTTGAAGGAAGAGAGTTCACCTTTGGTGGACACCACATATTTCCTTTGATATTGATTTCTCATGAGCAAGGAAGTTTGGAGACTACACCAATTTTGGATTTTGAAATATCTAGTAAGTTACCCTCTATTCATACCCACTCAACGCAAGTTGAAATTTCTAATGTGAATTTTTATCACGATGAATAGCTTTCTTTGGATATTTATAAGGGTGATTTCGAGGCAAATTTGTCGGAAGGAAACTTTGTTAAGGAAAATATGAGTTTAAAATAAGGGGTTTCTTTTCTTTTGGGAAATAATATGTCAAGGGATTTACCCTTGGAATGAGAATGCTCATTCTCAGACCTAGGAAAAGAGTCAAAATGGTAAATTGATCCTGGTATTCCTATGAATTTTGAAGAGGATATTTTTGAAGAAGATCCCTTCAAATATCCCCTTAGATATTGAAAGGGTACAAAAGGGAAAGATGTTGGAGGAGTTGCAGGAGGATTACCCAAAAATGTATGGAAGGAACCCCAAGGAAGGGAAAGAATATCTCATTTTTCTTTATATTAGAATTAAGTGATTAGGGAAGTAATGGAAGAGGAAAAAAACATTAGAAGGGCCCCTTAGAGAAGGGCATGCCCTTGAGAAGATCCCCCAATGACGTTAATGTCCACTAACATCAAAGGTTTGGGAAAACCCTCCAAAATATTTTCCTTGGGTAGATTAGTGAAACTCTACAATATAATGTTAGAGGGATTTTCTCTACACTAATTATGAGTCCACTTTGAGAGGGTTTGAGTCTCACCAATAGAGAAAAATATAAACCCATCATCATTCTTTCCAAAATTAAATGCTTTATAACATGAATGAAATGAAGAGAATAAGGGAGAATACCTGGTAGAAGTGGTTTAGTCTTGATCCTTGAGAGCATCTTGCTCAATGGAAACTCTATCACAAGGTTTCCTTTGATACTTGCACACAATCAAACAAGAAATACCTTCCTCATTCCAAAATCAACATTTAATAAACAATATGAATTGAAAATCATAAATCCTAGCTAACTTTAGGTCAATCAATTCACCAACTCCAATATTCTGATATCATAAAACATAAATAAGAATAACATAAGGAATTGTGGGGGTTGGAATAAGAGAGATATATATTAAAGAAACAAGATGTGTACAACAAGGAATTTTACCTTATCCTATTGCGACACCTCCATCACTCAAGTTTGGGCTCCTCCATCCTCAACCACTTGATAAAACTTCCTTTACGAAGATACAAATCTTACTATGGTAGGGTTGGCTCAACAAACCCTACATAAGACTCTATCAAACTCAAAGAACCAAGATGGTTCTACACAAGGATATGATTAGGGAAATGGTGTTTCAACAAGGCCTGACTATTTCTCCAACATAATGATGTATGTATCAATGTGCCTTTCTCATATCTTGAACATCTTATTTATATGGAGAAAAGTTGGTTCAAGTAGTTAGGAGTTGGGTATGGGTACATGTGTAGGGAATCCACTTCTTTCACTCAAAACCCACATTTTTATATGCATTATATATATATATATATATATATATATATATATATAAATGACCACACAAGTTGCTAACTAGAAACTTGCTTGTGTTTGTGGTTTTCTAACTAGCAACAAGTATGCACAAAAAAACCTATGCCAGTTGCACCACTGCAGGATGCACGCATAAGAGAAGAAGCTTTAGAACTTGTCCAAAGGATCTAAAACTTGCTAAATCAATATATGGAAATGGCCTAGCTCAATCTATTTGATCATGACGACTAAATATATCTACTAAATATAGCTATAACAAATTATCCCTAATGTGTGAGGGAAAAAGAAGAGTTGAGGGTTGAAATACATTATAAAGTTAAGAGGTTTTTTTCAGATGAACCAAGTAGGAGTTTGACAGGCCAAGGATCAGGAAGGTACCTACAAACAAAACCAAAGTATCAAATGACTCTCTTCCATGAGGTGGGCATACCCATGCTCATGTGGAAATACGAATGGCCATCAATTCAAGTACACTATGGATCCATAAAGTAAATAGAATGCAAAATCAAGGCCATGAAAGAAGATGTAATGGATCTATGTCTCGGTGTACATTAGGATAACAACTAGAATTGTCAAACTCTCTAATAGGTCCTCCAAAATACCAATGTTGTATAAAATAGTGGTATTGTCAAATAAAATTAGGCAAGAGCACCAAAGGGGGATGCCACCACAACCCAAGGTCTTCAATCTAAATCCATCACAATGTACTAATCCACAACATGTTAATACATGTACAAAATTCGAACACGGGAGAAACCATTTAGTCATTGGTCATTGATGTATATTGTTGCTAGACATGAGATGACTCATTGATGTATATTGTTGCTAGACATGAGATGACTCATTGATGATGATAATGCACACCAAGGTACATTGTACATTCTAACAAGTGTGAATAGATGTGTTCATCTCTAACACTTGTAGAATCAACTAATCATTGGTCACTGATGAATACCCACTATTGAGTGTGAGGACACCTGCCACTAATGACTACAAGCCCCAAGGTACTATAAGGGTTTTTAAATCTCTTTCTAAGAGTGATGATTCAAAGTCAATAGGAAGAGATATATTGGAAGGAGGGAATTGAGGAATCACACACCAACCAACAATACATTAGCACAAAAACATTATTTGATTTGATTTCTCGTATAAAAACTTGAGAGAAGATACCACCAAGTATGACTTTCAAATGCATCAGATGAAAACAATACACAAAAAAGACTCTCTAATAAAAAACCATTGATGAAAATCATTTTCAAAGGTGAGACATTCCACCAATGATGAAGTTGAATTCCAAGGTACATCATGAATCTCACTATGTGAATAAAGGTGTTGTCGTCGACCACATGAAAACCCACTCAATTAGTGACCAATGATGAATGTCATCTTATAAGCACAAGGAAACCTACTAATAATGGAAGTAAGTCGCAAGGTGTTACCGATCTCTAAGTCTAAATATCATAGCAATGTGCTATAGTTGATAGAAGAAGTCCCACGAATGAGAAGGTGAAGATGTTTCATTGTGCACTAGAATGATAAAAAGCATCGGATATAATTGTAAAATGAGAACAACTTGACTCAGGGAATGGCCAACATGGATGGTTAAGACAACTTAGGAATGTCTGACCTAGGGTTATCAACCCATAACTTTCCTTGAACAATAGGATGACATAATGATAACTTTGGAAACTACTTTTCCCTTTAAAACGTTAGCAAGAAGGCATCACTCCAAGTAACATGCCAACACCACCACATTTGGGGTCATTTTTTGATGTGTATTTAACATTAAAAACATTGAATACATGTGGAAATTGATTATACATAACATCAAATTAATGTCGAGGATGATACACCGCTTATTCGACATTTATTTAGTCGAATAAATATTGAAAACATGACCATATCCACAATCAATTTTTTTTTTCTAATTTGATGTTCATTATTCATCATTTAACTGACAAATAATGGACATATATTTGACGTTAGACACGTCGAAGCATGTTCTGGTATCCATAGCTTTAAAAACATTTTACAAACGTTTGGCACTGCTTAACCAACATGAGCCTAACAACAATGTTAAACCTTTGATGTGTAACTCGAGTAGTATGCGTTGTTGAACACTAGAGAACTAACAAGAAAGTGCATGATATGTCAATGTAGTGTCACTTAACCAACATTTATATTTGTAATTACAAAAAAATATAAAGGTAGTTTGGGAACACATCTAGACATTTTATCCTAGAGTTTTATTCTACCCTAAAAATGTGAATATTCATGAATAATTAGGCACTATGCTACAAAGATGTCAATATTGTGGAGCCTCATTGAGTCCTAACAAATGTTTCTTATTCATTACCTTTGGAGAATCGTTAAGACATTACATTGTCAAAGAAGGAATAAGTATTGATCCAAGCAAAGGCAAGGTAATTGTTGGCATGCGACCTCTATTAACTTATGTTTCAAGCATCCACACGTTTTTGGGTTACATGGGATATCATCACAATTTGATATGTATATATCCATCCATCACCAAGCTGGTGGAGTGTTTGTTGACTAAAGGTGTGAAGTTTGAATGGTTTGAAGTTTGTTAGGTAACCTTTGATATATTGAAACAAAAAAAAATGAAGCACCTATTGGTTTACCTATCTTGGAATACAACCTTTCCCATGCACATAGTCAGATCCAACAATGGAATTGGTGTAGTTCTAAGATAAGATTATGACAATGATATTGATCATCCTATCCAATTTTCAATTGAGAAATCAAAACACACATATCTCAATATACAACCAATGAGCATGAATTTCTAATTATATTATAGCAGTATAAAAGTTCCACCATTTTCTTCTATCATAATGATTATAATTCTACATGGATCATTGAGTATTAAAATATACTTCTAGCAAACCAATTCTAATTGGATTATTCAGATAATGAATCATATCATTGCTACAAAAATATGAATTTATAGTATATGTAAAATTGGGTAAGAGTCTTGTTGTTGTGAGTCATTTATCGAAAATTCCCGAGGGTGAAACAAAGGAGGTTAATATTAAGTTTTTTTGGATGTGTGTCTCCTTCACATAACTTTGCAAAATGTAATATGATTCCTACAAGATGTCTACTATTTCTTAAAACATGGGCATGCACCATAAGGTTGTGCAGATGAAAATTGATTCAACAAAGTGCACCTTGTTAGTTAATTGAGGGAGTATCATACAAGTATGGCTATGTGATTTATTACACCTAGTAATTTTTTATATCATATTCAAGATGGATTCACAAGAGCATACAAGGATGGATGACATGGAATTATTGAGAAAATGACATTCATAGTTCTATTGTTTGGATTGCAGTGACCCACTTTGTTTAAGGGTGAATAGTCCTAGGTATGTAAGTATGACATATGCTAACACACCTGTAGATATTAGAGCTCTAATCATTTTCTACTACAACCTAACCTCCCTAGAATGCCAAATGAGTGATGATATATTGATTTCCTTGCACCATTTCTAATGACCCAAGGATGGAAAATATCATCTTGATTACCTTTGACACTTTCAACTAAATGGCCTAGAGTTATCACCACATCACATAATAACACATAGACCATTACACAATTTTGTTGCATAATGTTATCACCATATTTAGATTCCCTTTGGAATTGGACAACAATAATTATAGTTAGTTTTTGACAAGATGTTTCATATTACCATTACGTGGAAAACATGCCATTCTTCATTGTAGAAATATTACAATGTAATTTAGTCGGCCTACAACTCTTTAGAAAGATCCATTTAGCTTAGAATTTGTAGGTAGAAGGTATCAAATCTATTAAATTCATCTAGTACTTGCACTTGGCCCTAACTGGATGAATTGAACCATTTACATGGGTGAGATAGCCCAAAAGGGTTGATCTATTGTCAAGATGACCAACACCAAAAATTATGGATCTAGGAGACATTATACACATGGAGACATTCATGAATCAATCATACATAAAGGAATATGGATAGGATGAGGACTCAAGGGGGTGTATTAGCATATGTCAAGTTAACAAGAACAAGAATATGTAAACAACAAAGTTGATTACCATCTCCATCGTGGATTACTCTATAATATGGGGAAGCTTTGTGTACCAAAGGAAGAAAGAGTACAATTGATAAGGGAGTCTCATACCTCGAAGGTTGTTGGGAATTTCATTGTTGGGGAAATTATGTCTAACTCACATAGGGATGTTTATTGACCAAAGATGCAGGAACAAGTAGTTAGGTTTATTAGAGGTTGTATATTGTGTTGTACCAACTAGCCAAGAAACATGAAACAAGGACTATATAGTCCATTTCCAAGCCCTATAAGGTCACGTGAAAGTATATCCATGGATTATGTTGGTGGTTTTTTTAGGAAAAGAGGAGGGCATGGATACCTATATGTGTATATCCATACAAAACAACACCATGTACCATATAAAATATAAATTGCAAGGTATTATGAGTACTATAGCCGAAACTAAGACTCAAATTACAATAAATGTAGAAAGAAGGAAAAGTATTTGATACCATACATACCTCTAAAATCGAGCTCTAAACTTCTTTACTTTCTTCACTCTTTGGACATAATTCTGCATATTCCTTACAAATGATTACCTCTATTCGAGCCCAACTTTTAGGAGCTTAACTTGAGGATGGAACAACAAGAACCACACAATAATTGTGGAATGGATCTACATGTAACATGATATTGTCCAAGTAATGAATCGATGTTAAAGCTACTTCCACCTGCACAAAGAAAATGTCTTAGGAGATGGCAACTGAAAAAATACTCAACAAATTACAAAATTGAAATATTTTGGTAAGAATCATATAATACCTTAACCAAAGAAACATATTCTCCATGTTGAATCTTAACTATGTCCTTTTTATGATCAATAATCTCAAGGTAGCAACCAGGATGAAATATCTCTATGTCAGTGGTATAGATCCATTATGTTCCTCTCTCATCCACATTCTCTAGCAGATAATTGATAACAACCTAATAAAATCAATTTTAAGACAACTTTGAGCTATAAAATGCAAGAGGAACAAGAAAAACATGTAGAGAAAGTTAGAAGAACCTGAAAAAACCTCATAACTGATTAAAAAAGAATTACATGAGAGAAAGTTACCATTGGTTGTGAATTTCAAATTTGATAAGCAATGTCAAGTTATTCTTCATGTTGATCTTGTTGAACATGTCATACACTGCCACTTCATATTAGATTTGACTCGTCTCATTGTAACACCCCAGTTTTGACCCCCTAATTAGAAATGCATATTTGTATATATAATGAATGGTTGAGGGCCAAGCAATGTAATATGTAAACACATTGAAAATAATAAAAATGAAATACACCACTGGATATAGATGGACAAGGAAAAAGTTAGGGGGGGTATGATTCAACAAGAGAGGGGGCTAAAAGGGGAGAATTTGACTTATTAAAAACCAATCATTAAATGCATACAAGAGGTTGGGTGAGAGAGTCATCTCACCTAGTTAAGAGAGCATGGGTTGTCAAGGGTGATTTTAAGAACCCCTCCTAAATTTAAAGATATAATAAATGGGCGAATCCCCATGATACATAGGAAAAAATGAAGGCTATTTTATCAATTATATAATATGTATATATAATTTTTTGGCGAATCTTTTAGTCAATTATATAATATTGTAAAATCTTGGTGAATCTTTCATTGAATTATAAAATATTTTAAAAACTTGGCGATTCTATATGGATTTATGCTTGTCGTCCTTATATTGGATATTCCTCAGTAAATGAACTTTGTTCATTTCAATACGTGTGTTAGCTATGCATGCAGAACAATGTGGAGAAGTTTGTACAAGGTTGTAATATGTGTAACGTATCCAAGCAAGTAAATTGGAACTTGGGATTGCACCGCCCGCTACTAGTCCTGCCAAGGCCATGGAAAGTATTTCAATGGATTTTCTGACAAGATTGCCCAAGAACTAAGGAAACAACTATGTGTTATATGTTCAACAAAATAGCAATAATTATTTTATGTCACGGGATGATAAGGAGATAGGAATAGTAAGCAGTGAAGTTTTTTTTCACGAATTTATCAGTAAACTTTGGCTTGCCTAATCCCATTACATATGGCAGAAACAATTGATTCCTGAGCAGCTTTTGGTCCGTTCTTTGGACCCTTCTAGACACTAAACTAAAGTGAAGGTTTATTTTCATCTGGGAATGGATGGGCAGTCTGAGGTTGTAAACTGGACTCTAGTGCATTTTTTGCGAGGGGTTGACCAAGAAAATCCCAAGGCTTGGGATGAAAGTCTACCATACATATAGAATTGTTATAACTAAGAAATTCATGGATCGACTCATGTATCTCCATTTGAGACCTGTCTAAATTTTCTTCCACAAACACCTTTTGATTTTGATTTTCTAGTATCATATGGCTGCAGCAACCATGAAGACAAGGAACATGCAAAATCTATGAAGTTCATACAGAAGATAGGATATACACATGAACGGGTACAAGAATCCTTGTAAAAGCCATAAGCAAAGTATAAGGACAAGTCTAATAAGCACCAAAATACATAACTTCCAAATTGGACACCAAGTGGATGCATCTATCAGAGAAAAGATTCAGGTAGCGGAACAGTATGGTGAAACCCATTCTGTTATGGGCATTTCAAGATTCTGGAAAAGATCAATGAGAACACCTTTTACTGTAAATACAGACTAGTTGAACATGTTTGAGGCATCTTTTTCAGATGAAGAACCCAGTGAAGGAGCCTTGATCCTCACTATAGAATAACTCATACCAAAATTAGCAGGTAGTATTGCAACAATATCAAGTGTTGTACATGAAGACCAAATCTACCTAGTAGGATGAGATAGAGTTGTTGTGAAGAAAAAAGAGAGAACTTCCCCAATCAAGTAAGAGTACACCTAACATCAATCTCATAAAAAATTCCACAAGTTGAAATTTGACGGGTAGCATCAACCTCAAAGGGGGGAGATCTGATTGAAGTCGGGTCTCAATTAAGTACATGAATTTCTAAAAATCCCACAACATATTAAGGCAGTTACTTGATGTTGAAAGGAGCCTTTGTAATGTCCCTTTCCAAATAGGATCTCCAGAGAGGAGGATTAATAGTCTAAACTACCCCGTTAGACTATAGCCAAGGCCAGAAAAGGGGTAAACAGGATTACTAGAGGTCACTCCAGTCAAAGGTGTTATGTTCGGAAAGTGACATTTTGCTAAAAATGGTTAAAAGCACGTTTAAGTCATTATGAGCTAAAAATAGAACAGACGAGCTAAAATTAGAAGTCAACAGTGAATTAGGGTTTCAACAGTGAATTAGGGTAGGAAAGCTACAAGAGAAGGGTCAACGACCTAATTCAGTATTATGCAGATTATGACTTGTCATTGAGGAGTGAGGCGCATCTCAGGAGAGATAGTTCAGTGGATTCCAGGAGGAAGACACGAGTTGGTTGATTTCGGTGTTGAGAGACACACCTTAGTCACCGAGAAGATCACACAGGTCTTCCATCATTATTCAGCAATGGTTACATAGGGTCCAACAGAAAGGGCACGCTTATTCAAGGTAAGGGCACAACTTCTAAGGAGGTTTAGTGGATCGACTCACCCCATACATGGAAAGTTCATAGATTCCCCTTTGACCCATGTCAAGAGGAAGGTAAGGCACATCTTTTTCCTGGTTCCTCGTCCGATTCTGACGGTGGAATCACTAGGGCACAGTCTCCCAGAGAGGGAGGGGCACATCATTTAGTTTTCTTTTGTATTCTGGATAAGATCCTTTTGTCATTGATCTAGCAGATCGATTCATTTTATTCAGCCGCATTCGGCATTTGTACTCCAAGGAGATTTCATAATATAAGCTTGCAGTATTTTGTCGCCATTATTATTTGAATGCTCATTTATCTGTTGTAAATAATTAATCCTACACACACATTAGCCGCGTTTCCTAGACTAGCCAAGTCAGGAACATTACACCCTTCAAACAAGTTCATCATAGGATGTTATTAAATAGGACTGCATATAATTCTATCCATCAACAAATTTTTCAATCTCAATTTTGACACTTCTCACCCTTCTCTTTCACACAAGAATTCCCCAACACATAGCTCACACTAAAACAAAGTCTATCATAAACCCAAAATAAACTTGGTCTATCAAGAACGAGTTAAACCCTTAAAAAAAAGGCATCCCCGTGAAGCTTATAACCTCACTCTAATACCAAATGTAAGTTTTAAATCTTTGCAAGTGAAACAATGCATACAAATTATCAAGTAAAACATAAAGAACAACAATGACACACACACAATACACAAAGGTTTACCCTGGAACTTCTTAATCAAGAAAACCATCCTGACATAGAATCAGACCACTCTCTTCTTCATTGTATTAAATTCATTGTTCACATTACAATATATAGGTATTTCTCAATATCCAAAACCCTAATCCATTAACATAGACTAGATTACAACCCTAATTTGCAACCATAATCAAGTTACAATGGGATTAAGAAACATTGGTTGAAAATGCACAAAATGGATAAAAGATTGACTCAAAATTTTATTTTGGGGGTTCTTCCCACAAACCCTCAATGGGAGGAGTACCCCCACAATCGCCGAGGCGATCACACCCCCAATCCCCTTTGTGCTAGGACGAAACTAAGTCTACATACAAAGAATACAACACTTGTCCAACACTAAAGAGGCATTAAATGTGCTCCTCCTTCACTCCATAAAACATTGATTCTCATAACCACTAAGTCCTTATGTCATTAAATGTCATAAAATCTTATTTTCCCCCATTAAGTGATCATCATACAAAATGAGTAAAACAATAATTGTAATACAACACAAATACAACCTAGTGATCAATATGAATTTTTTTCAATACTTGAAATGATAGTCTTTGGGACAAATTCTCTTTTAAGAACAAGGGTTAAAGAAACTATTGAATTCATTGTAAATAAAACCACCAAATGACCTAAAAAATAGTTCAAGAAAAATTCAATACTACACTACATGGGAAGACCAAAAAATTCCCTTGACATTGAGCACGCTGCAAGGCCAAAACAAACCTCAAATCAAAAACAAAAATAACAAAAATATTATCAGAAATCCAAAAACCTAACATCAATGACAACAAATGAAATTCATGAAAGAACAATAAACCAAAAGACCTTTTGTCAAGTTATATGTCAAGTTATATTATAGATAGTATTACAATGTCATGACCAATCATATATACTTAATCCTAAAAGTATGAATGAATTTTATGATAATTAATGTAATAGTGAATGAAAATGCTTTTTTTAATTTTACTCTCAATCATATATTCTTAATCCATCTAATCATTTTTCAGGTTGATGAAAATGATTTTTTTATTCTACCCTCAATCACATATATGTTTATTTATATAATCATTTTCCAACTAATTTTTTAATAAATACTACAGTAATCAATGAAAATTATTTATGTACTCTACCCTCCTCATGGGTATGTGCAACACTTTGCTAATTGCTTAAGGAAACTGTAATTTATACTTTTAATTTAAAAGATTCCTTCAAGATCCAAGTAATTAATACGACATCCTACTCAATGCAAGTTTTTAGTGTTGACTTGAGATGAAAAAGATTTTATATTTTTACTCTCAGATTTTGTCAACTATACCTTTTATAATTTCATGTCTTTAATAATTTCCAAGGATTCACTACAGTTCCTTTAGAATGCAACAAGTTATTTTATTTTCAATAAAATTGAGTTTTGGTTATTTTACAACATTTTTTTCAATTCTCGTTTTTTCCTTATAAAGTTTTGATGATTTAAATATTCAAACCTAACTTTTTCATGTTTTTAAAATTCCAACATTCTCACTGTAACTTAAAAATATGTACATCAAATTTCAAATATAATTTTAAAATAAAGTTAATTAAAATACTACTTCAACTTAAAAATGTTTTTAAAATTTCAACATTCTCAATATAACTTAAAAATATGTACATCAAATTTCAAATATAATTTTAAAATAAAATTAATTAAAATGCTACTTCAACTTAAAAATATGTATTAAATTTCAAATACAATTTCAAAATAAAGTTAATTAAAATGTAACTTCAACTGCACATTCAAAAGATATTTTGGAAATTGATATTTTCATTCCCTGACAAACCTTTTTCACATACATTAAAATAAACATATGATCTTCCCAATGCTTTTCCCTTTTGTGTAGACAAATTCTCCAAAATAATATTTTAATATAGTTGCAACATGCACATATATATGGTTTGTTATCTCAGCATCTGAGGGAAATGAAGGGATAGAAATCACAAGTAAACTTTATCAAAACCATTGATTTTCATTCAATTTTATTAGAGTTGTCAAATCTGTATAAAATTAACCAAAGTTAACTACAAATTTATTTTCCAAACAAAAATCAATAGTTTTAGGGTGCTTTTAAATCCATAGTTTAATGTCACAACCTCACACATCAAATTGTTCTCCACTATTACCAAGCCTTTAAAAAAAAATTATTTTTTCCTTGATCCAATTCAGCATAACTGAAAAGAGAAGAATTAAGCAAAAAATGCAACACTTGCTTTGGCAGAAAACCATATTTGTACATAACTGTAATGTAATGGAAATCAACATAGTTCTTATCATTCTACTATTAAAGGATGTGAAAAGTCATAAGCATACATTAAATCATTTCTTTATTTTTAAGCTTCAATTAGTCAATAATTTATAGCTTTTGTATTTGATTTGAGGCCATGCTCAATGTTTATGAAGATTTTAGTTATTCAAGTAAATGTGGATTTTTAGTTTTCAGATCATTGACTTGTAAAAAATTATCTCACAAAGTCTTAAAATTCCCTTGGTCTATAATTATTTGCCTTTGATTGCTTTTTAAATGTATGCATATGTAGTTAGAAACTTGTCTTCAGACATATCTATGGCTTCATGATTGCACATAATATGAGTTTATGCTCAATCTCAATTTTATTTTTCCATAATGCAGAGTGTGGATATTAAACATTTGGGGTGTAATACATAGAAAAGCAGAATGAGAATTTATATGTTGAGCAAGCATTTTTATATGCTCTATAATGGTCAGGGGACTAAATGACTACTACATAGTCATCATATAGCAGACTGCCTATTTTTGCATTGTCAACATTTCCCTGCAAGAATTTGACATCATGGAGTGCATTGGTTGTTTATGATTAGTTGAAAATTGTTTTCTAGAAAAAGAAATCCCCTTGCAATTTATGTTTACACAGTTGCTTATATATTGGTTCTTATCCTCCATTTTTGGTCATGTGAAAATAAACTTGAATGGTTTTCATTGAAAAGGGAATGGACAGTCAAAGGAAATTACACAACACCCCAACATTTTGAAAATGAAGATGCAAAAGAAAGGGAAATGAACAATGAATCTGAAAATTTGGAGCATGATATTGCAGTGATATGTTTGCCAAAGGACTTTGACATGGAGAATAAAGTGGAGTTAATTTTCATTGAAGCTCAGTGTATGATAAAAGAATTACTTGATAAACTTGCACCAAAACAAGATAGCATTAACATACATACACACAATGCAACAATAAGTGATAGTTTTATAAATTTACTTGCTTTTGCCCTGCACAGAAATGGAAAGAGTGACATTGAAGCATGTAACCGAAGAGTCGAAATTCAAATTGAAGGAAATGGAAGATATAATAAGAGAATCTGACACTTTTACCTTTAAAAGATACAAGGTTTCAAGGATATTCAAATCAAGGTCACAAAGGTCACACTTGGTTCATGAGCACTTTGAGAGGAAAAAGTGAAAAAGGAAATCATGAGCACTTTTATTTTTCATCTGAGATCTATGATGGTAGGATTATTTGTGTGCAATGGAGGCATCCCATTGATGGTTCCCATAATTCTTATGGGATTTCCTGGCCATTGCAATTTCCACCCAATTCAATTCTGCTTCTTGGTCTAACATTTGTATCTGACAACTATTATGACTATGTGAATCCTTGGTACATCTTGACAACATTGACAGGTTTTGCAAAATTCAAATTGGCATAAGGAAAATGAATGTACAATGACCTAATGATTTGTTCTGTATCATAGGGGAGAGCCTGTAAAGATAATGGGCTCCTGGATTTGCACATCATGCATGCTTCTCTAGGTCATAGTGTAGAAGTAGATTCCTTGGAATATGGTTATGGGCATGTTTTCTTTGAAAAGGCAGTAGTATACCATGAATTATTTCGGCATATGTCTATAGATAAAATGATTATGTACATTGCTAGCCAAGGGAAGGTAGACAGGTACATGGCAATATATGTTTGAGGAAAAGTTGTCCCACTTGGATTTGTCAACAACTAGGGTAAGTTTTGAATAGTCCTTTTGCTTAAATAGTTTTAAGTCAAAATAATTCTTACAAAATCATAAAGAAAAAACATGACAGGGCAGCCAAACCATTAGACATATTATGCATAGAAAAGGCCTACTTCACAAAGAAGGTTTTTAGATTCCTATGTGGCTTTTTACATTGGTTTATTTGAGACTTTGACATGATGTTTCACATGAAGTTGGACACAGGATTGAGGGATGTTCACCAGTTGCATAGTTGGAAAATTTACGTGCATACAGAAGGTAGAAACAATGAGTGGACATGGCCAAGGAAAGGAGTACAGGGAGAAAATAGGTGGAGGCTTGATTATCCCCTTTACTAAACACTGTGGAGCCATGGATTGTAGAACAAGCAAAGAAGGTATGAGGCAAGCAAGTTGTAAAAAAGTGTTTGATGCCAGAGGCAGGGATGAAGTGGACAACAGATTGGAAACATGGATGTTTGCGTGTGTCATACCTTTTAATGTGGTTCCATTAATTCATTGTCATGGTGTGGTGATGGCCATTAATGATGGACCAAAAGGTTATAAGAGCCTGGGTTACTAGAAAATGAGAACCATGTTGCTTTCTTAAGTGAGGGCCTTGACGGATAGGTGTTTAGAACCCATTCAATCCTCTTGGAGAAATTTAAGAGTTAATATTTTGTTTGGTGGGTGGAAAAAAATCACACCAAGGCCATTAGTGAACACCATTGCTTCCTTTCCTATGGTTTCAATGTTTATTTCTACTGAGAATTGTTCTATTAAGGAGAGAAACAAAATGTAATAGAGAAAGTTGGGAATACTAATGTGGTTCAAATCATCATTTCAAATGAACTGGTTTGCAGAGTTACATGGTAGGTTGTGGAGACCAGATGTAGGCCCATATTTTGGATTCCTTGCATATTCCATCCATTGAACTTGGCATTGAGAAATTGAACATTGACGCACTATGGTTTGAACATTGACACAAACCACCACATGTTTGAAGCAATTATATAAGTTGAAAGTAGATGAGACATGCCATGACCCTGATTTCATCATGATAAGGAGTTTTGTCAAGGTCAATTTGTCAATGCTTCATATGGTCCAATTAAGTGTGGGTTGTATGGAAGAAAAATCCTTTAGAGAAGGAAATAATGATTCAAAAGCTTGTTGTAAATGAAGACAATTGGAACAATATTTAATTTTTTTTAGTAGCTTCACACAACCTTTGGTTTCTTTGAATCTGAAAGCTGAGACACACAAGGCTTATTTAGTAAAGGTGTATAAAGATATGGACACCATGATTGAGAACATGATTTTTTTCATAATGAAATAGAATGAAATAAAAATCATATATTTGAAAGCTTTATTGGTTGTGTGAGAACAATAATCATTGATAAGTGGGGGATAAGTTGAACACTCTGCAAATTTACCACATGCATTGATTCTGGAATATTATGATGAAGTCTACATTAATGCCAACAATGGGTAAATGAAATTTACACAAGGACAAGTAGGTATGTACAAATTTAAAACCATCCATTACAAATATCTTTCCAAATCCCAGTGAGTCTGCATTTTATTTTTTTCTTTAAACACTAAATTTTATATTAAAATACAAACCCCATTTCCATGGATTGTAAAGTGTGAAAATACAAAAGCTATATAGAGTCAGGACTCTGGTCTTCAAGACCTGCTCTGCCTGCTGAGACTTTCTATGAATTGCCATGATAACCATTGCATGTCTATTTTCTAAATGCCAAAAGATCAGACTGATTTCTTAACTGACTAGCAATATAAATAACTAGGTGATTCATCATTTTCCAATGAACAAATACATTGTAGGACAAATAACAAATATTTTTGCCTCTTAATAAAAAATGGAATATAAAGTTAGGAGAAGCAAGGATTAAATGTTATCACTTCATGCTACTATTTTTTTTTCCTTTCATTTTTGGTTTTAGTAATAATAACAATATTGTTGCATTGTCCTCTCATTCGGATAGAGTCAAGACTCCAAACTTGAAGACCTGCTCTACCTTCTGAGACATTCTATGAATTGCCATGATAACCATTGCATGTCTATTTTCCAAAGGCCAAAAGACCAGATTGATTTCTTAACTGACTAGCAATATAAATAACTAAGCAATTCATCATTTTCCAATGAACAAATACATTGCAGGACAAATAACATATATATTTGACTTTTAAGAAAAAATGGTATATAATGTTAGGAGAAGCAAATATTGAATATTAACTCTTATTGTTATTAATATTTTTTTTTTTTTGGTTTTTAGTAAAATAACAAAATTGTTACATTGTCGTTTTTTTTTGGAATTTCTTAGTGGACATGTAACTGAGGTATATCTATAGAAGATGAGGATCTATATGGATACAAATTAGTGGGAAGACAAATACTATAACATAGGTGACCAATTTGTTCTAGTAATACCCTACAACAACCTTCCGAGTAACCCCCTTTGTTGTGAGTTATTTGTTGTTTCATGTAGGTTGCATTCCTTTATTGCAATACCTATTGCTACAATGTGATTTATCACTGTAGGGATGGGTGTACTCTGTCATACGATTAACATCTTGAGAGTGTAAAAGAGCCAGAAATGACCACTAGAATATTCAGTTACTGTAATAACTATAAACCAAGCATTCATGAAGAAAGTTGTTCCCTAAAATTAGATTGCACCAACAAAATCATGGAGGAAATGGATAAATAATGAACACCTATATAATAATAATGAGCACCTACATGTCTAACTCACCGGATAAATAATGAGCACTTATATAAGAAGCAATTCCTAGAGAGACTATTCCCAGTGTTTTCACCGATATTAAATCTCATTTTAGACTATTTACCACCCTACTGATTAGATTTGGGAAAAATATTATTTTTTCCATGTTCCAGCACATCTCTCCCCCTCCCATGTCTATAGCTGGATCAACAAAAACAAAATTTGGTTCGAGTTAAGGACACCTCCACTATCTATTGTTGGATCAACAAAAACAAAAGGTGGTTTGAGTTAAGGCCAACCAGTGCGACCATTTACATATACATGGGAAAAATTGTTCCCATTTAAAGACATGGGAGAAATTAATGACATAAACCATTGATTCGAGGAAACCCTTGATTTGAGGAGACGGGGGAGAAATATTTTCCCCAAAGCCTTGATTAGAGGATATGCAGGGCGATCCAGTCATCGAAAAAACTAGAATCCAAAAAAATCGAGGCGAATTGAAAAGGTTGTCATGAAATTGGGAGGGCGAACCCTATTTGCACTGGATTTTCCAAATTTTTTTATGGGATGAATGATCTATCAGTTGTATTGTTTAATTTAATATTTGGGCTAAAATTTTTAATTTTAAAAAAAACTACTTTAATAAAAATTCGCCCTTTCAAAAATTTAAACTCTAAAATTTCGCCCATAAGCGAAATTTCGCCCCTAAAATTATCTACGTTGAGTACACTCATGATGGGAATTGTAGCATTGAATTCATTTAAGAGGTTGGGTGAGAGAGTCAACTCACCTAGTTATTGAAGCATGGGTTGAGTACAATCATTTTGCAGAATTGTGAGACTCAAACATGCATGAGAGAAAAGAGAAGGGAAATTTAAGTAGGAAGATAGAGATGATTTTTGGGACAACAAGGAGAGAGGAAAATAGAGTTTTTGGTGTTGAAGGGAGGAATAGCGGATACTACGTGTGAAAATAGCCATGAGAGAGCTATGATTTATTCTAAGAACTAGGTTGTGATGCCTATTATGATATATCTATGAGACATTTAACCAAGAGCTTGTGTAAGGGTTGTTGTGAGGATTCCATTTATAGTTGGATTTCCTTGAGCCCCCAACTGAGAGATTATTGATCGGTCTGACCTGGAGCCGTAGAGGGGATATAGATTGTTTGAGGGGCTGTGATGTAGAGAAGGAAATCTCATCCATTGGGTTGTGTAGACTAATGGGAAGAGAGTTGGGTGGTTGGAATTGTTGTAGGAGTCGTGCCAATGCGAATTTACTGGGTATTGGGTTCTTAGAGTGGACATTATCCAACCATAAGAGTTTGTTCATCCTTGTGGACTCATAGCCCTAACTTGGGAGTGACCTATTCCTAAGGAACTAGAGCAGTAGAGTCTATGGTTTGGTGGAATGTTCGTCGTCTACAGTCAGTTGTGTAAATATTTATAAAGATAAGTGTTTTGGTTTTTGTTCTTCTTTACTATATTATTGTAGTGCCTGAATGTTGTATTTATTCTATGTTTTGTATGTTTGAATGTTGTTGTGTTTGTTTAAATAGTCCACATTTACGATTTTAACATTATTGATAGTTGCATGAGTCCTTTTTGTCATGATACACATATGAATTCATATTAAAATGGTATAAAAGTGATGTTGTAATGATTGTGTTCAATTAGGGGCAGCAAGAGTGGGGGGGACAATAAGTGATCTTGGAGGAAATTTATCGGTTCAGTTTTTGTGGGGTCTAGGGAATGTAATAAACAACTCCGTTGAGGCCTATGCACTATGGAAAATTCTTAAGCTCTCTAAGGAAAATGGTATATGAAAGATCATCATTCTCGGTGATTCGATGATTGTGATCCAGGCAATCATAAATCAATTGGACCTGGAGACAAAATCCCTCTCTAGAGTCTTATCTCGCATAGTAAGTCTTCCTGATGAGTTTGAATTTAAATCCTTTCACATTATGTGTGTGCACAATTCCGTCACAGACATGTGTGCAAATCACAGATCTAACCTGGGCAAAGGTATCCTGGAAGTGAATGGTGTTTTGGGATACCTCCACTTACCTTTGACTATGGATTTTGATCAAAATTCAATTAATGGGTGACAACTAGCGCATCAAATCATGTTATATTTAGTTCATCCCTCCTTTGTTACACACATTTGAAATAATGTGCTCATAACTTCAAACATGAGTGAGCTTCAATATTTACAAGGATATGGTGGTTTCTCTGGTTCCCATTCTGTTGGGATTTCCCCTGAGTTATTTTTTGTGTGTTTGGGGTGGTGCTTGGACTGTTATTTAGTGCATGGTGGTGGGAGAAGTCTTCTACATGTTTTCGACGTGGTATGTTATCACTCTACAAACTAGTTTATACCTTTTTTCACTTCCTTTCAGAAAGATGGTATAAATTGCACGCTCAAATTCATGTAGTTCCTCCACTGGTTTATGGGTTTTCCTCTGCATGGGGAAAATTTGATCCTGGATCGATTTCCTCAGACAGTTTCCTTCAAAGTTTCAAACTCTGGAATAAAATAGTCAAAGGTGGTGTTTCTTATTTATTTCCCTTTCATTATGTGGGTTTTCCCTGTTCTTGGTTTACTTTTCTTGCTTGTGATGTTCAACAGTATGGTATTTGGGAATTGGAGTTATCCTCTATAGAGAATGCCAATGTTTGGAAAAACCCCAATTCTAGTTCACCCTCCATCTCTATGCTCTATCCCCTTTTTGAGTATATTCCTCCGTCGAAATGGTGCATGAACCTTGTGGACATTTTCTTCCTACATGGGGGTTGTCATCCTGTTACGAGGAGCTTTGTAGATTTTTCTTATTTAGTCTCAGGGCCCTCCCTTTGGAAGGATTGGTCTTCCTTTTTAGGTTTTTTCACACCCAACTTTGAAAAGGGAAGTTCAGGCTCCTTGTGGTCATCCCCTGATCTCTTCTCTCTTGTTCTTTCCTATATTTTCAACGGTGTCTGCAATTCGGGGGCGAGGTCAGGTCTTATCAACAATTAGGATCCCCCATTCGGCATAGCAATGGAGACCTCCTCGAGAGAGTTTCACCATTTTATTAGGTGCCATGAAGTAACCACTGAGGGAAATCATTCAACCAACCAACAGTTAAAGGTCAAATTTGCAAATGTGGAATTTCTCCTTACTCGGTGAATTAAGAATCTCGAAGCAAAATATCAAGCTTTAAGAAATCTACTTCAGTTGCAACCTAAATAGTCTCTCTCTATTAACCAAGTTTTTGCAACGTTCCATCAAGGAAATTCAAAGGATGGTCAATTGAATTTTGAAGAAGCTCCCATGGAGGCAAAATACTATTCTCCATAGCAAAGTGGAGTGAAGGGGATTCGGGATAATGTCTCATCTGACATGTAATGTTCTACTTAATTGTCTTTTTGCTAGGCCATTTTGTAAAGAAATATTGTTGTCATTTTTTGTGGAATTTTCTTAGAAGGATATATATATATTCTAGGTAGAAAATGAGCTTCAACTCTTGGCTTTATGTCAAATTTTGTATCAAACCTTTTTTATTTTGTTGTTCGCTCAAGCACAACAAATTATATATAATATATGTTTCAGTTTCTTAAAAAAAAAATGATTGGGTTCAGTGATGTGCCCAACATGGGAATCTGGGTACGTCACAGATTGGTATCAGAGTGAAAGTTTCAAAATTGGATATATATGGGCCAAAGACCAACAAACTAATTTGACAATTCGTTATTGGGGAGTTTTAATCTGCATCGAATTTGGGTAAAATGGTAAAATTGGAGAGAAATCCCCAATTTCTGGATGAAATCCAACATATATTTAGGGGATGTTAAATGGGTGAACACAAGGTTGAAATCAGTCATGCGAAGCTAAGTTTAGAGCTTTCATGGCAGCCATGTATAAAATTTCCTTTGAAAATGATATATACCCATCAACGACTCATATCACATTTGATCGGGAGATCAACGGTCCAGATTCATCTCGAATTTGGTCAAAAAAAGTATTAGTTCAACGATGGGAAAATTTTGAAGTCATCAATGAGAAAATGTTGTAGTTCATTGATGAGATAAAATTTGAAGTTCACCGATGTGAATAAATTTTTGGTTCACTGATGATAAGAATTCTCGGTTCACCGATGGGAAGAAATTATCAGTTTGTCGATGAGAATAAATTTTCAGTTCGTTGATGTGAAGAAGTGTCAGTTCATCGATGTGAATAAATTTTTGGTTCATCGATGAGAATAATTCTCGGTTCATTGATGTGAAAAAATTATTGGTTCGTCAATGAGAAGAAATTATCAGTTCGTTGATGAGAAGAATTCTCGGTTTTCCAATGTGAAGCAATTGATAGTTCATCGATGAAATTTTTTTGGTTCACCAATGAGAAGAATTCTCAATTCGTCGATGTAAAGAATTCTTGGTTCGTCAATGAAATAAATTTTCAGTTCGTCCATGTGAATAAATTTCCAGTTGACCGAGGAGAAGAATTATTAGTTCGTTGATGTAAATAAATTCTTGGTTCGCCAAAGCGAAGAAACTTTTGATTTTCTGATTTGAAATATTCTTGATTTGAAAGGATGGTTTGATGGTTTCTTTTTCTGGGTGTTTGAGTTTTCACACTTCTTATAATCGATTCTTTTGGGTTTATCTTCATGACATGATGATTTAGAGATATAATGTTGTCAGAACAAAATCATTAAAGAAATTTCATCCACACATCCAACTTAATGATTATGATTTCGATGATGTGATTGATGTTCCACATAAACATATGTTTCATCACATTTTCCTAACATAAGTAATGATTGTGCCATTTGAGTATCTTCACTCTCTTATCATTCAACATTGTTTGCATGCTTATCTGAACATATTCAAGTTAATTACATGCATCAATTTGCTTAAAATCAAATTATCATGATATTTCAACAGTTTCATCAAAGTTGGTATTCGATGCATAAACGAGTTAGTTGAACATCTTTGCAGATTGAAATAATTCAATTAAAAAATAAATTTTGAGATAATTGATATGTGCATTAGAAGAGTACATGTCAAGGATTGGAAGTGAGCTAATAATTTTGGGATTTTCACAATACATTATTTTTATAAGTCTTGAACTTTTATTTAAAAATTAGATATTTTTATAATTTCACTCTTTGTCTAAATAAAATCAACTCAATGAAGGTTTTCTCATATGGATTCATTCTACACCTTAAAATAATGATTATTAAAGAATGAAAACGAGCTGACAATTGTCGATTTGAGCAAAACATCATATTTTAAACATAGTCGATCTCTCATTAAAAATCATACTATATTCGTAATGCTATACTTTTTGGCACATCGAAATAATTCAATTAAAAACTTATAGATTTCAAAGAAAACATTCATTCCAATGGAAGTCATGTGATAATGATGTTTATTCTTACATACTAAAGAATTTTGTTGAAATATTAATGATTTTTTTTTGGGTCCATAATGTTCATGCCTAGCATGGATTAAGGTTGTTGTGTTTGATTGAGTGATGGAGGTTGGATTGCATGCATTGATTTTTCATGGATCATATGGCAAAAACTATTTGATTGATACTACCCATGGTCTACGTCTAGTACATAAATATTGTTATTTTGTTTGATCAATCATTAATGATTTTGGTGTTCCCTATGCCTCCTAACAAAGTCTTGCTGCCAACAAGATTACACCATGTCATTCCCACCTTTACTTTGGGCTTCACAAGCCTGATATGATGATTGCAAAGTTTTAATTATGTGAAATTTGGTCGTATGTATGACCTAGCACTTAGTTTAAGTGGTTTAGATGGTGATTGTTTGATATATTTCCTCGCATTTATTGAAGTAAAGGTTGTCCACCATAGTTTCGAGCTCCATTCACCTTCCAATATTCATCCAACATTTGTAGGGAGAGGCTTGTGATTTTCTTTGTGTTAGGGTGATTTGCAATTTTGGCTCACATACTCTCATCTCTTATTCTTCCCTAATGTCGCTTAATCTCTAAAGCTTTTCTTTGTATGTGTAACGTTTTTATTTTGACATTGACAATTGGGTGATTGACATTGGGAGATATGGAGAGAAGATCTGATTAGACTGGGAACTCGAGTTACATTTTGAACAAGGTAGAAGAATCACATGGAAGAAGCATATAGGTGCATTTACATTTTGAACAAGGTAGAAGAAGCATATAGGTGCATTTACATTTTGAACAAGGTAGAAGAATCACATGGAAGAAGCATATAGGTGCATTTAGTAACAAAGAAGATCCCACGAGCTATCTCATGGGAGAAAAATCAAATTGCTGCAAAATTGCTAGCGAATTAGGGTTTCAACCAATTGCAAAGGTAACTGCACCACAACGTGTCTATATCGTCCAAGAGGAGCCCAAAAATCTGGTTTCATGTGAATCAAATGTATTATTCTTCACTTGAATAGCCTCAACAGATCTCATTGCACAAAATCTACCATGTAGAATGCCAAGATTTACAACTCAAGACCATTGTGAACAAAATAAACCCTAGCCTGCCACGAGTTTGTTATGAAAAGGCCGCCACAGATATACATGATAAAATGTCAACCTAATTGATAAAAATTCCTCTCAAAATCAAGGCGTAAAAAGGGCGGTAGTTACCAGGTCACGAAGATAAATGGTTTCAACAACTAACATTGAAGATTTAAAAAATTGCCCAATTATATGAGGAAGAAAATTAGATTGTAATAATTGTTGGAGAGTGATCCTAGCTTAGTTAATTGGTTTTCTAAGTGTTATAAATAGATAGTAATTCATATTGAACACGAAGGGAGAAAGGCACCTCACATTTTTTTGATATTTTCCTTTTTGAAATTACAGTGATAGAGGAATTTTGGGACAACAATAGGGCATATTTCTCTTGCCTTATGTTTTGGATTCTTTCTTAACAAGGGAACATAGTGGACTTGGTATTTGTATTCAAATATCTTCTTATATATATGTTATCTCTTGTAGTTTTCAAAAACTAAGACTGGAATTCAGTATTGTTAGAAGTTTAAATCTAATCCTTTTGAAAATTCCAGTTTATTGGCATTTCGTCTTGAATGAAGTAGAGCTGATGATATTGCATTTCTGTTAAATATTTATTAGTTCTTTTATTCAATTGTCATAAAAGTTAAGTTTGTGATTATTGCATTATGCAAACAAACTGGATATTAAGTAAAATAACATAATTTCCATTAAAGATTATTTTTATGATTTGTGAAAATTGATGAATGTGTTCAAATAGATGAAGAGTCTTTAAGAATTATTTCTAAGAGGCCTGTCATTTATCTTTCTTTCTTTTTCTCGATATTTGTTTCATGTTAGCCAACATAAATATCATCTCAACTAGACAATTTCTTGGAGGTTGTGAATGAGCTGATATCACTTGGGAAAATAATTTATTAGACTTTTGTCTTATACTCATTTGTTTTCTAAAATTTCTAATTGTTTCTTTGGCTATGAATATAGTGTAGATGTAATTATTGTTTTCTATTCTTAGTAGCAATTGTTATTGTATTCACAATATTCTTGAGATGATGAATTCCTTCTAAGTCTTGAGAATCTATCTTTCTTTTCTACACTCTTTTAGTTTTGCTCTCAACTTAGATATGAATAGTAGATTAGTCTTCTTTTTGTAAACCTAGATTAAGTTAGATCAAAGCTTAAATGAATAAGAATCTTTTTTCAAAGAGAAAACATCTTGAGTGGAAAACCAAGCCCAGATATCAGTTAGAAACTACCATCCCAAATGAAAATGAGTCTAATTGGGTCTTGTGATCGGGTAATTATCCCCTGTTGTAGGAGGGAATTTTCTGCATGTCAAGACGATGAGACAAGTTTTGAAGTTCGCATATGAGACAAATTTTGTAGTTCGTCAATGGTGGGATAATTTTGTAGTTCACAGATGGAAGAATCATTTAGTTGGCCAATGCAAAGTAGAAGTAGGTCATTGGAAGAAAAGAATTGTGATATTTCCACATCATGGGTTGATATATGGGCATCAATGCCACATCAACAGCCACATGCCATGCCAGATCAACAAGATGTCCATGTCAATAAAGATAAAGATAAAAAAGAATGGAGCCAAAATATTTTTTTGGCCATAACAAGAGTAGAAAAGCTCAAAATTAGGAAAAATTTCAGGGGTAGGTCCATAGTGAGAAGGATTACAAAAGTGCCAATGCGGTCCACTGGCCAATTCTGCTCCAATTTTTCATAAGATGCAAATTAGTAAGTTTTGAATAATAGTGTGGTACTCCTTGACAGAGGCCCTATTTCTAATGAAATTTTTACAGTGGGTAAAGGGAGAAGACACAAAGAAATACAATGGAGAAATTGGCCAAATCCTAAGGGATTTGGATTTGGAATGGGGACACAAAAACAAGCCAAAATCCATTAGTCTAGGACACTTTTTCGGGATTTTGAGATTTTCAGAGCAGGAAAAGGGACTCCAAATCACAAATTTGGAAAATTTTATTTACTTAACATTTTACCTCCTTAACAAGCTAGAAAAATTTGTTGTGTTGAATGTATCCTAGGTTTTATCCATTTGGGAGATAACATTTTTTGCTAAAAATTCTAAGTCTAGAGGAAATGTAAAAAGAGCAAAGTGGACAATTCCAAATTGATGCAAAATTTGACTAGAGCAAGGTATCACTAATATGAAAGTTGTTATTTACTAACATTCAAGATTATTTCCTTTACTCGATATAAAAAATTTCTTGGTTCATCACATATTTTCTTCTACAGGTGGAAGCAGATGGCCTCTCAGCTAGATTTCACTAATGAGAAAAGGGCATAATTGAGTAGAAATGGCAACTTCATAAGGCCATAACTTCCTACTAAGAGCTCAAAATTGAGTGACAAAACAATTGTTAGAAATATATCGAGTAGAATTCATATATGAATCTAGAATTGAAATTTGAGCAACATAATTCTTAGGAAATCAGAAAGAAGACGACTAATGGCCTTAAATGATCCAGATTTTATGAACAAAACGAAATGACTACAGATTATTAACAGGTGCTTAACACAAAATAACATAGATACAGTAAAATTGGTTTTCTATTCAATAAGGAAATAAGATGAAACTGTAAAATGCAGCGGAAACAAGTTGGCTGGAATGGTGGCGGCTTATCTCTGAGAAGAGATGTGAAGGTTGCGCTCATTCGCAAGAAGATCATTCCCATGAGGCTCTGAAGGCCTTTTTACAATAAACAAGAATGTCAAAAACCCTAGACATCCAAAAACCTAACCCTAGGATCTTTGTTTTAGGCGCATGATAGCCCGTTGGAAAGGTATCGTCGAGGAGATTCATTTTGGGGGCTCAATCATGCCTTTGACTATCATTGAGAAGCTCCATCCCGAAAAACCTTCATTTAGGCCCTCAAAATGGCCCCGGAAGTTAAAACTGCTAAAAATAGTAAATTGCCAAAATTGCCAGAAAATTATTTTGAGCCTGTTGGAAAAGGTGGTGGCCACCAATATCCACCTGGATCATTAAAGGGTATAAATTTTCTAGAATTTCAAAATTGTGATAATTTGCAATTATTTTTCATTGAACAATAATTGTTGCATGCACATTTTTATAAAATTAGGGGTATAAGCAGAGTAGATCAAGCTCGGTAGGAGGACTAGATATATGGATGATGCAAAATATTCTTACAGCCATGGAGATTAACTCTGAGGATTAAATATCAGCTCGGGAAATGTAGAAATAGAGTTTAATGGGAATAGAAGCAAAGTAGAGTCAATAGAGTTGGTTGAAACAATAAAAATCTTGAATATGGAAGTGTATATCTACAAAGAAGATAATGAAAGAATCATAAGAACTCGGGAGGAACATAACCAAATTAATACTTAGTTGTTACAAAGTTTGAATAAGTTGCAAAGACAAATCAATAAGGATTTGGGCACAAAACATGCAACCATTGCAAGTCATGCAACAACACCCAAATCTCATCATGGGAGGGATGATCACAAAGGGTATAGAAACTCAAGAAGTGTTAGTATACATTGTCATTCACCTAGACATTCAGCTAGAAGAGCACATGCATTCTCGAGATCCAAGAGCAACCTAAATATGTCTCATGTCATATCAAAGGAGAAGGCCCGAGTCAAATAATTTCAAGGAGAACTCACAAGTCTCAAGCCACAAACATTGGATGGAGAGCATAGGAAGGGTGGAGATGTTGAAGCTTGGTTGTTGGGAATCATAAAATATTTCCATCTACACAATTATTAATCAAATATGGAAGCAAGGATTTCCATATATCATCTTTAGGGGAAAATTTCCATGTGGTGGAATCAACTGAAGTAGATCAGGCATATTGACGAGAAGAGAATTTATTGGAAGCATTTCAATAAATACTTCCAGCAACAATACTTGTTAGAGAACTATTATGACAAGAAAATGAAAGAATTATTTGAGCTTAAATTAGGAAGTATGACCATGGAGGAATGTGAGAAGAAATTCTTGGAGTTTTGGAGGTATGTGGGTTTTGTCTAGGATGAGAAGGTTAAAATTCAGATATTTTTGAGAGGATTTCCCTCATTCTACAAAGATAAAATCCAATTTGATGAGTCCAATAATTTGTAGGAATCCATAACGAAAAACAAATATTTGCATAAGAAAAACAAGGAAAGGGTAGCTTTTTAAAAAACATGGGATGATAAGAACAAAATCAAGATAAATTAGAGGAAGAAATGATTCAAGACACCTTTCTTCAGGAACAACTCTCAAGCATATTGGCAAGGAAAACCAAGACAAAGTGAACCTAAGATGACAGATTCCTTGGGGAACAGACCAAGGAAGCAACCCATAAATTGTTTGGGATGTGAGGGAGACTGCATGTATAAATATTGTCCTCACAAGGGAGATAGGATGAGCATTGTTCACAACATCCAGGAGGTGGATACAATGAAAGACATGGGTAGGAGCATGTTGAGGATTTATGCAGCATTGGACAATAGACAAACATACTATCAACCCCACATGATTGAGGTGGAAGGTAAGATTGATAATCAACTCATAACTATTTTGATTTATTATGGAGCTAGTCATAGCTATATATATCCTAATCTAGTTGAAAGATTTAAATTGAAGAGATGTAAGCATGAAAAGTCATGGTTGGTTAATCTAGCCACTACAACCAAGAGAATAATCAATGAGTTGGTTAGGGATTTCCCAATGAATATGAATGGAGTCAACACTAAGGTAGATTTGAACATCATACTACTTGGATCGTATGATTGCTTGATTTGTATGGGTTGGCTAGAAAAGCATCACGTTGTCCTAGATTGTTACAAAAAGGATTTCACATGCCTTGATGAGGAAGCGAATTCAAGGAAAATTCAAGGTATTACAAGGCCTATATCAATAAGAGAGATTTTAGCATTACAACTAAAAAGAAGTTTTAGAAAAAGGTGCCATATATATGCAACTTGCTTAAGTTTTCTTTCCTTGCAAGTGGTATGTTGAAATTATAGCTTCTACCCTTGATGGGTAATCATGCAACTAGAAATATTTATTCATTTCCAATAGACAGACCTATGCCTCTTCCCTTTTCCTGTGCTCCCCATTGAAAGTTGGTGGTTTGATTTTCCTGAGTTCACCTTGAAAGATGTCTGCCTTGGGCCTTCTCCTTTACCTCCTAACAGAAGACACACTTGGGCTAATCCCTGGCTCTGAGCTTGCATGAATTCTTCTGGTGGATTTCTTTGGAAAATAGGTGCCTACTCATGCTTCTTGACTGCCTATCATTCCCATGATCATCCCTTTTGCTATGGGATCTAAATGTTGTCACTTGTCTAGCACTAATTGCATTCTTGTTGCCATAATCCTTGTTAAATTTCTTATGAAACATATTCAAACTCTGAAGTATCTCTTCCTGAGCCTTCATAATTCCTTCATTATCTGCCATGTAGCTCTGCACTTCTCTGTGCAAACTTCTCATAGTTACGGGCTCATGCCTGCCTCTTCTCCCATTAGACTTTGTCTCAGCATTTCCCATGATGAAATGCAAACCTATCATCTCATCCTCGTGTTTTTAAGATCGTTTTAAATCTTCCATAACTCCGGTCCTCATATAAGAACCAAAGTTATTTTCATGTACCTCTAATTCTCCAAGAAATGTGCATGTAATAATTATTGTTAGAACATGCATACTATAAAACATTTCATTAATTAGAATACATGTTATTATTCATATAAATTTACAAAGAACACCAATGTGCTAATTCAAAATTTGATTCCTTAGATTCATTCCTCTCTAAAACAACTCTCCAACGACTGTACTCATGCCTCAATCTAAGTTCTGAGCGAAAAGTTACAAAATTCATATGTTGCAATTTCCACAGACTTACTACTGCAGAATTACTTTATTATTTTATGATCATTTTATCACCCAATTCAAAGTTTTGGGTGGATATATGTCTTCTCCTCCTCGAGACCTTTCCAACAACTATTCATTTACTCGAAATCTGAACTCCAAGTTGAAAGTTATGGTCTGAAGAAGTTTAGACTGTCTTTCCCAATTTATTTGTGTATTCTACATGTGTCTTCTTTCTCTTCCTGCACATTTTCAGATACCCATATCCAAAATCTGGCTCCATGGATGGTTTCTATGGATCATAAGATTTCCATAGACTACTCATGTGACTCAAACGAACTTATGAGAAAGGAGTTATGCCCTTTGAAAGTAAGTTGGTGTTGAAATTTTACCTCAACTGTTTCAGTTGTAACTTTCTCATACGAGCTTTGTTTTGTGCCCGGAGTAGTTCAATGGAAATCTCTCTCTAAGTTCTTTTACTTGAGATACAAAGTGTACCTTAGTACACTTTATTTCTCTCTTGGGTTTTTTTCCCTAAAAACGTTGTTTAAGGCCTCAAAATCGCCCCACAAGTTCATGACCTTCAGAAACTGTAAAATTTCATAGAAATTTGATTGTTTTATTGTTATAACATCCTTTTAAATCAAATTCGTTGATCTCAAACTGAGAGAAAACTCAACCATTGATCTGCCAAACCTTCCCCATATCCGTGAATGAATCTCCACCATCAATTGACATCTCGAAGCAATATATACCATTAATATGAGCTCCATTGACGATCAATGTTTTCCTGTCGACCCGACCGTCGACCATCAGTCGTCAACGGTTTCCTCTCGATTGAATGAAACACCTTACCAATTTGGTCGACCCATCCATCGATCATTCATGTTGACACCTCCTTTGTAACTTTCCAAAACCCTAAATCATTGTTGAAACCCTAAATCATTATTGAAACCCTAATTCATTGTCGACTTCTATTTTTAGCTCATAATGACTTAAAAGCACTTTTGACTCTTTTTAGCCCAATGTCACTTTCTGAATATAACACCTGTGACTGGAGTGGCCTCTAGTAACCTTGTTTACCCCTTTTCTGGCCCTGGCTATAGTCTAACGGGGCGGTTTAGACCATTAAGCCTCCTCTCTGGAACTCCTATTTGGAAAGGGACATTACAGTCCTCCCTTCCCGAAATTTCTTGTCCTCAAGCAATACCAGTCCAGGGTGTTGCAACACTTGCTCGCTCTCCCAAGTAGCGTTCTCTACTGGAAGCCCTCTCCATCTGATCAAACACTCTCTGATGACCTTGCTCCTCAGTTTCCGCTCCCAGAACTCCAACACCTCCTTCGGAACCAACTCCAACTTTCCATCCTCATCCAATGGGGGAAGATCCTCTGATGTGCTAATGAATTGTCCCACTACCTTTTTGAGGTAAGATACGTGGAACATGTTATGAATCTTTCTCCCCTCTGGAAGCTCTAACTCATAAGCAACCTCGCCTACTCGACGCATGATCCTGTAAGGGATATAAAATATGGGCTTGAGCTTCTCGGCCCCACTCTTCTTCATAGATGATTGTCTGTAAGGTTGGAGTCTCAATAAAACCAAATCCCCAACCTCAAAGTTGCGCTCTATC
>SNQJ01S0015849.1:20154-37450 GCA_010110895.2 Picea sitchensis | reverse complement strand
CACAGAAGTCCAAATCAATTTGTTTAAGATCTGGCAACAAATTTCTTTTGTGAAGTATCTGCATCCCCTTCTCACTCATGTGTCCAAGCCTATTATGCCACAGTGTTGTATCCACTCCTGTAGAAGCTAAAGAGATACAAGAGTCAGTATTACCAGTACATAAATACAATGTACCTACCTTCTCTCCTTTTGTTATCACCAATGATCCTTTGATGACCTTCCACATCTTAACTGTAAATATGGATATACAACCTTCACTTGCCAACTGTCCTGTTGAAATTAGATTTTTCCTTAGATCTGGAACATGTCTTAGCTCTTTCAACAACCATTGGTTTCCATTGGTTTCCATTGCTTTGCTTTATTTTTCAACAAAAACCCTTCCCAAAGATTGCTTGTCCTCAAGCAATGCCATCACGACTTGACACTCCATTGACTGATCCATACTGGAACTGAAAATGATACCAGGATCCCAAACCACCTTGTAAGATGGGAAGCATCATCCGCTCAAGAAGTGGTTCAGTAATGTATTGACATCAGAGGTCTCCTAAAAACTGCCCACAAGTAAGGCCACTCAGTGTTGCAACAACTCGATCAACCCATCCAGAAACTGTTATGCTAGGGAACCAATCCCATGAAGGACAAAATTTCCTCTTGCATCCATGTCAATCGCCACACTATCTCCTATTGAAATCCTAGGGTCCCAAGCTATCCTAAGAAAGGAACCACCACGTTGATGTTGTGCCACCCTGAACATAGTCGTCTGACCATCGTGCTCATTTTGCATCCACAAATTGAGGATCACGCCCATCCAAGGTATTCCAACTCTACGATCATACATCATAGATAAGTATATGTGGTCACCAATTGATAGGGCATCCACTTGATCCAGAATGGATCCCGGAGCCAAAATGGGTCCAAGAAGGCCTAAAAATCAAAGTGCTCATAATCTCTTCAAAATAGGCATGTGCGTAGGCATCATCGATACGAACCCAGCGCAACTTGAACGGGCTCAAACAGACACTGTATGCAAAAGATATCGCGGTCTGTTCATTTTGTCAAACAGGCAAAAAATGCTGACTGTACAGTTCTGACGTGGCAACTGGCTATACAGGTCGTACTACCGTACAGTTATGTGGTAGGTACAGTGGCACTGACTAGGCAGGTGCATGTGGATGAATTTGAACTTTACATGTGGCATTTACTTGGGTGAATGAATTGTTGACATGTGGTAGTTTGTGGGCAAGTGGTATGGTGCCACGTGGCCCAGTTTTGGGCTGCCACGTGGCACCCCTCCATTGGACAGTTTAGGAAAAAATTTGGAGTCCACCGGAGTCGAACCCATGACCTCTGGTCCAGGCGGTGAAAGACTTTGCAGGGCCAGGCTACCAGCCCGCCCACGATACTTCTTGTAAACCATAGTTTAAAAGTATTATGTCCCAACGCATTCCCATATGTCCTTACCATATACCTCGACGTGGATTCATTTGGTGTAGCCCCAGTCCAGAGTTAAGCTCGACGCAAATGTTACTGCATGACCATATATCATATTACCCAGTCCTTTTACAGTTGGCACAAAAGTCTATCCTTAGCGCCCGGTCGACCGGGCTAGCCCCTCGACCAAGGCGCTAGACCGGGGGCTAGGAACCAGGAGGGATTAACTGCTTATGGTGTGTGGAAGGTAGGGCGCGGCCACATGGGCCAAGCCACATGACCGGAGAAAATGGAGGAGGGGCTAGCCGGCGGGTGCGGGCAGTTAGCCTAGCGCCCGGCCACATGGGGCCATATGACCTAGTCCTCCGATGGGGAAAGGGTGCTAACACCTAAACGATGCGACAAAATCGCCCGAGTTTCAGAAACGGGTATGTGCCAGGTTTTTTAAACGAGAACGCACATATAGCTAGGGTCAGAGGCATGTAGGTGTGTTTTGCAGAACAAAGGACTGCAAGTTATCGGGGAAAACTCCCAGTTGTGTATTTTCTTCAATTTTGGCCAATCCGGGTGCAAGAAGAGCCCAGCTAGGGGTTTTTGAACATTTTGGAGCCATTGGAGCCATCTATTTGGAATTCTGAGCATTGCAAAGTATTATTTTTAATACTTTGAGTTTATGATGAGAATGAGCCATTGAGGAGTGCGGGCCATTTATGGGAGCTTCGTTCATCTGTTTTCAGTGTTGTCAGTTTTGATGGGTTCTTGAGATCTAGCAGAACACAGCTAGCTCATTTTTGCAATCCATTGGAACTTTTATTATGTACATTTGAAGCTTTGAACAGAAATAAGAAAGCCTCACCCACTGAGACAAAGGCCCAAAGACGTAGGCGAGATTGTCGAACTCTGTTATCACTTTGGTGTTTATGGTTTGTTGTTCTTCATGCTTATTTCCAGATCTGTATATTGCTTTATGGTTGCCATGTTTCTTCATTAATTCTTCCTCTTTCATTAATTTCCTAAATGGTAAAATAACTCATGCTTTAAAACTCAACCATTGTCGTTAAAAGATATTTTCGGATCAAGTGGTATCAGAGCTAGTTGACGGTTGGTTTTTGAATTTGCATGACTACCAGGAAAATGGCATCTAAAGAGGGACCTTCTCAAGATGAGAAGGATATGAGAACTACTCTCTTTGCCATGGTCGAGATGGTGAAAGTGTTGTATGAAGATTACTTGGAGTGAAAGAGATTTGTTCAAGGGAAATCTTCAAAGAACGACAAAAGCGAAGAAGAATTGAAGGAGGTGCCTTTTACACCCAACTCATAAATCATTTCTGAGGTATGCAGTGGAAGTCATTCATCAATTTCGCATTGTTCCCATCAAGATGGTTCTTTTGGTGCATTTGAAAAACATACAAGAGGTATAGGTTTGAAATTGCTAACCAAGATGGGTTATGAAGGAAAGGGCCTTGGAAATAAGGGCCAAGGTATCATTAATCCCATAGAGGTTGTGAAAAGACCTTGTTATTTAGGATTGAGATATGGTGAATTGGAGATTGGAGAATGCTCCAAAACATTGGAAGCAAGTGATGCTTCGAATGACCAGATTAAGTCATTGTGGGAACACTTCACGAAAGGTGATGGTGTATCACTCCCTGGTGGTGATAGTGAATGCAAGTCATCTACAAAGAAAAGTGAAGATAAGAAAGACAAATATAATGGTCATGTTTTTTCCAAATCTCTTTTTGATTATAAAAAACATAATCATGTAATCCAAAACTTGTGGAATATGTATCCTTGTACGTTTTGTCATTCACCTAAGCATTGTGTGGCCAAATGTTGGAAGAGACAATATTTGTACAAGAATTTTATGTTGACCAGGAAGGAGACACGACATAAAGACTCAAATCCACAATGGAAGAAAGAGAAGGGAAAACAAGTCTGGATGCCCAAAAACCACTGCACTTATTGCAACAAGGGTGGGCATTAAAAGGCTAAATGTTGGAAGCTTAATCCAGAGCTTCGTCCAAAGAAGGACAAAAGGATTGCACATGTACTCACAAAGGAAGAGGCATTACCAATGAAGCAAGAGGAATAACATGAAGGAAAGAAGACAATCACTTGGTTTTGCCATAAGTGGATGTCACATCTTCATTGTATTTTGCTTCCATTATTGTAATCACACATGTTGTAATGATGACCTCTTATAACATCGTTTTTGTACAACATAGTGTTTTGTTTATCCTTATGAGTATGTAATCAATGAGGTCCATTTTTGTAACCTTTTGGAGGACCAAAAGGTCTTTAGTGGGGAGGTGTGATCCAGAATGGATCTCGGAGCCAAAATGGGTCCAGGAAGGCCTAAAAATCAAAGTGCTCGGAATCTCTTCAAAACGGACGTGTGTGTAGGCCTCGTTGATACAAACCCAACACAACTTGAATAGGCTGACACGGACACCGTATGAGAAAGATATCACGGTCTATTTGTTTTGTCAAACAGGCAAAAAAATGTTGATTGTACAGTCCGTACAGTGTTGACGTGGCAGCTGACTGTACAGGACGTACGGTCATACAGTGACGTGGCAGGTACAGTGTTGTTGACTGGGCAGGTGCAGGTGGATGAATCTAAACTTGACACGTGGCATTTACTTGGGCGAATGAATTGTTGACACGTGGCAGTTTGTGGGCACGTGGTATGGTGCCACGTGGCCCAGTCTTTGGTTGCCACGTGGCACCCCTCCATTGGACAGTTTGGGCAAAATTTTGGAGTCCACCGAGGTCGAACCCGTGACCTCTAGTCTGGGCGGCGAAAGACTTGGCAGGTCCGGGCTACCAGCCCGCCCATGATACTTCTTGTAAACCATAGTTTAAAAGTATTATTTAAACTGAAATATGGTGTAATCCGGGCAGAATAAGGGTTGGGGCCTAGCCCCAACCCCGACGCATTCCCATATGTCCTTACCATATACCTCAGTGCAGATTCGTTTGGTGTAGCTCCAGTCTAGAGTTAAGCCCGATGCAAACATTGCCACATGACCATATATCATATGACCCAGTCCTTTAACAGTTGACGTGAAATTCTAGCCTTAGCGCCCGGTCGACCGGGCTAGCCCGCTGACCAAGGCGCTAAACCGGGGGCTAGGAACCAGGAGAGCTTAATTTCTTATGGCACGTGGAAGGTAGGGTGCAACCACATGATCAAAGCAAACAATGGAGGGGCTAGCCGGTGAGTGCAAGCATTTAGCGCAGCGACCGGCCACATGGGGCCATATGACCCAGTCCTCTGACAGGGAAAGGGTGCCAGCACCTAAACGGTGCGGAAAAATTGCCCAAGTTTCAGAAACAGGTATGTGTCAGGTTTTTTAAACGAGAACGCACACAGAGCTAGGTTTAGAGGCCTATAGGTGCGTTTTGCATAATAGAGGACTGCAAGTTATTGGGGAAAACTCCCAGGAGTGTATTTTCTTCAATTTTTGGCCAATTCAGGTGCAGGAAGAGCCCAGTTAGGGGTTTTTGAACATTTTGGAGCCATTGGAGCCATCTATTTGGCATTCTGAGGATTGAAAAGTATTATTTTTAATACTTTGAGTTTATGATGAGAATGAGCCATTGAGGAGTGCAGGCCATTTCTGGGAGCTTTGTTCATCCGTTTTCAGTCCCGTCAGTTTTGATGGGTTCTTGAGATCTAGCAGAACACAGCTAGCTCATTTTTGTAATCCATTGGAACTTTTATGATGTACATTTGAAGCTTCGAACAGAAATAAGAAAGCCTCACCCACTGAGACAAAGGCTTGGAGACGGAGGCGAGATTGTCGAACACTATTATCACTTTGGTGTTTATGGTTTGTTGTTATTCATGCTTATTTTCATATCTGTATATTGCTTTATGGCTGCCATGTTTCTTCATTAATTCTTCTGCTTTCATTAATTTCCTAAATAGTAAAATAACTCATGCTTTAAAACTCAACCATTGTCGTTAAAAGATCTTTTCGGATCACCACTACAACTAGTCTCCAAGTATCAAAGGGAAAATCTCTAATCGTCCAAGTATCGTCCGAACAATCTCCCAGCATATCATCCGCAGAGTCCCTCCATGTGAGCACAAGAAACCTATAGATGGTAAGGTCGTCAGGGTCCCAAACTAGCATGTATGATGTGAAGTACCCTCTACTCATGGCACTGGTATGTAAGGTGCTAATACAAGAATCCATCTGATTGCTCCTAATAAGACAAGAAATCATAAGCTGCATAAACTCAGTCAACGCCTCAAAAGACCGCTCCTCCAAGCATCCACTCCTAAGACTCCCAAAGGTAAACTCCAGAATGTCAAAATCGATGCTCTCCTCTCTAATGACCATTGAATTGTCAAACAATGTAATCCTAGGGTCCCAAACTAATCATGTAAAGGTACCACCATGTTGACACTGCACCACTCAGATCCTTACCGTTGAACCAATGCGCCTAGTTTGTGTCCTCCTCTCCCGGAACCCCAAGTTGAACTCCCTATAGGGACTAAAACCATTATCCTGGATCCTCCCCTGCAAAGGTGTCTCAGTGAAATCTAAGCCTACAAATCCATGACCGTCCTCGAGTTTGTCCTGCCATATAGAGTAAGTCTCAACCTCCCCTCTACTGACACCCCAAAAATAAAGCAGACCAATCATTGTCATCTTCATCTGAATCAATTTATCACTCAGATGAATTCTCAGATCCCACCACCAAATTGGAAGTCCACCACTCTGAATACCTGCTAGTTGTTGTTGTGCCATATTGGTAACCATCAGAGTCAAAATGAGCCAAGTCCTTAGTATGCCAACATCTGATGGGAGCCACATACTAGGAATCAACTATGTAACTGTAACTATGTTTAGCTCCTGCCAAATTGTACCGGAAAATATGCTACCTCGATCACCGTCAATGTACTTAAGTATTTCGTGTAGTCTCAATACCTCCCTGGAAAGTATCCATGTCACCCGCAGTGCCTCATACTCATGTGAGTACCCATAATTCCCTACCAAAGGTGAATCACACATAGCCCTCCTCCCCCTAAGCATGGGCTTAGGAACTACATGTGTGTGACCTCCATAGTGGATAATGCCATCCACCACTCTGTCCATTGACATCTCTAAGAACTGATCCAATACAATTCAGGTCTCCTCCTATGCTCCAATCACATAGCCCAAACTAAAGAACTTTGACGTGGCTATAATCCTACCTGCCTCACTCATATGACTTAGGTGAACCCTCTATTTCCTGTCGAATATACTGTTGGCATCATAAAATAGTGTTAGATGCCACTGCCACTGCCTGCAAGACTAGAAAGTGTCATATGTGTTGGCCAACCCCAATGGTATGACTAAGAACTCAAGGTAGCATCTAAGATCAATCATTCATGTATCCTGCTCTTTGTCCCTGCTCTGGTGATATCCCACTTGAAGATCAATCTTTGAGTAATATACCTCTCCATGAAGCTCGTTCATCCATTCATCGATCTTGGGTGAACCAAACTCAATGATATGTCTGAAGTTCTTGTTTGGATGCCTCTCTGGGGGAATCATTCCAAAAACCCACTATACACCATTGTACAAAACTGTATAAGACTATGTACTACAACACACCACTGTATCATCATGTAACACCCCGTGTCCTATATGGACCACTGTATCAATAACTCCACTAATATAAACTAAACATGGATCCCAAAGTGATGTATCCACCACTATCCTATACTCGATCCCCCAATCAACAGGTGCATATACTTCCTTGTTGGCTGGTCCACAAAGAATTTTCTAAACTACCTCATTTGTAGCTAAGCGTTGAGCCAAAAGAAACGGCTCATGATCCCTACAATGCAAAACAAGCGCACGGTCAAAACCCTCTGTGTCAATCCTCTCCTCAAATACCTGCAATTGTGAATGTTCCTTGTGCGGGATCGTCACAAGAGGCTCTTCCCCCAGATCATGAGTGCCACTCACGCTCTCATGTGTCACTGCTACTGTAAATGATGAAGAGTGTGTCAAACTAAGCTGGTAACAAAGCTCATCAATCTCCCTTTCCTTGTCTTCAGCGAACTTAAGAGCAAGGTCTCTATCCATGAATAACTGCAAGTAATCAAATTTCATTTGCTCTAGTGCTTCTTTGATGATGCGTAATTGAGCACTAGTGATCCCATCTGCAACTCATTTTTGTTTATCCTCCATATGATTTTTCCACATAATCTCTTCATTAAACTTGTGAGCACCATCTGTCCTTGTCAACACCTGCACAATATGCTCCTCTGTGACCAATAGTCGGTTCTCCAAATCATGTAATGTTATTTCATCAACATGGCATGGGTTGTCACACAGGGGATCAATTGAATCATTAGATGATGTTGTGCAATGTGGACTACCCTCCTCATATAAGTTTTTTGATCTGTTCTCATCCACCAAATCAACCCAGTTGTTGTCATCCTCCGCGCATAGCTCCCAACCTTTGTCAAACTCGGGTACAATCATACATGCATCATCATATATGTCATAAACAGGACGAGGTGTTGAATCCACGTCATAGTTAGGTGCTAGAATGCTTGATCTGCCCTCATCATAAGCATCATACACAGGGAGAGATGTTGAATCCTCAACAACGACTGATCAGAAAGTTGCATCATGTGTGTTGTCAATCTGTCCATCATATGTGCTAGTGCCATGGATCTCATGAGATAGCTCTAATGGTGTACTAGATGTTGTTGTCTCACTATTGCACACATCCTCAACATGATTAGATGCATGTTCCTCCACTTGTCCTTTATGTTCACTTCTCTTTAATTTATGTCATGTGCCTTTAAAGGAATCCCCATCCACATTCTTGGGCCAACATCCATACTTAAGGGTGAAATAACTTTTAAAGGGAAAAGATGCACATATCTCCTCACCTAATCCTAGATACTCCTGGTAGTGGTAAGGCATGTTTTTAATTGTTGCTAGCATCCTCAAGATTTCAAACACAAGTTATGGATCTTCCTATATTTGGCTTAACCACCTGAGTGCAAAACCTACTCACATCCTTTCTTACACATTTTCCTTAGTTTGATAGCCAATCTTGCATACCCTCACAGGCTGGGAGGATCACAAGCTTTGATACCACTGTAATGTCCCCAACTAGGATGGGTGGAAATATTATTATTGTTGCCCAAATTTTTATTTTTCTCTATGTGATTTTATCAAACAATTTGTTGGAAATACCTTACAAATAGTTTGCATATGTCTCATAAATAGGAATATTGTTAAACACATCACATGCATCCATTACACAGATAATTGAGAAGATAACCATGGCATCTTTATTATGGTGTGAGAACCCGAATCACAACAATACAAATATCACTAATGGATTCCATAACAATTGTTAAACCCTCTTGAACACAACATATCTGCTAGCTGCAAGCAGCTACAATATCTGCTAACAGAGAACAAATCAAGAAACCTAGTGTTAGCATCAGAAGTCACTCCTGGATTGCAGTAGGAGCAAAGCCCGACGCCCATAAGTTATATGTCACGATTTGTTTAAAAAGGGGGTGATCGACTGGAAGTAAACTCAGTACAATATCGTTTTAACTCAGAATCCTGGACTAAGGCTATGCATGAACAGGTGAGGTCTTAATTTAACGTCAGATTGTGAGTTGTAATAATGGTGAGTAGGAGGAAGACATCTGTGAGAGAGTGCAGAGGTCGGCTGTGAACATCAAGCTTCCAACAGCCCGAAGGGGAAGAATTTAAACACAAGAACTTCTTGTATTCAAATCATAAGAACATTAAAAGAAACCATAACAACGTTAACATAAAACATTTATATAACACTGTCACAATGCTTCATGTGACTCAGTCAATCATGAACTCTTTCAACATTGGATGGAAACAAGATGGAAAAAGAAGTTGACTGTCATTAAACAAGAAATTTCACATACAGATGCATAGCCAGGGAAAACCAGTGCTTCATCAAAACTTTACAACCGAGAGCTTAGCTCTACCAACTATAGATACAAAAAATGGCAAAAATGCCTACATAAACTTGGAACTGTCTCGGACTCCCTGAAACACCATCATGTCAAGAGATCAATGCTTGACGTTGAGGAGATTCTTTGTCAGGCTGTGCATGCAGACGTTGGGCAGACTACCCATGCAGTCTTCCGATGGACGCGATCTTTGTCAGAAAGGACTGACAGTCACCTCTGCGGTTATCTTTTCCCGGCTTTCCATTTAAGGGAGGAGACGATGTCTCACCCACCTTCCACATTTGCATTAACTGATTCTCATGATTTGGAAAGACTCTGGTCAACTCTGCTCTTCTAGGATGTGGCGGTCTCCCTTTGGTTGTTGTTGCTTTGCTGGGAAGCTACGAGGAGGCCCTGTCTGCTGACGTGGATGAGGATAACACGGGGTGCGTGACACAAAATGGTTTAATGGGGGGGAACATAGGAAGTGGCGATTTAACCTGTGTGGCATGGGAGTGAGGGGAGGGGAGGCCATGTGGACAGGCACGGCGGAGGGAAAGCGATCAAGTGGACGAGTGGTAAGACCCGTGGACGCTGAGGTGGAGGTAACACATGACGAAGACATGGGGATACAGGTGTCAGTAGAAAGAGGGATGAAAGAAAAGAGGGCACGACACCTGGAAAGGTAGAGGACGGGTGTATGGTGGTGACTTGGCGAGGAAGGAGGATGTGATGGCGAAGGGAGAGTGAAGACGTTCGGTTAGAGAAGAGGTGACTGGGAGTGGGAGACACACGACATGAAGTGAGAGGACGATGAGCAATGTCGAGATGGTGATAGGTCGGGAAGACAATGAGTAGGGGACAGATGGAAGGATAGGACAGGCGGGCGGGCTTGGGAGGCAGGTGTCAGGATAGCGAGGGACCCGCGCGAGAACCGACTAATTCCGGACCCCCCCTACGTTAAAGGTAGAAGAACAAGGGGGGTTCGAAATTGGAGCTCGTTCGTAGATCTGGGCGCATGGATCACGGTCGCCTAGATCTACGCCCATTTTAAATCATACGCGCCTCACGAAACTTAGGACAAGTGGGTTTTTGACCCGCTTATTGTCATTTTTTCCACCAAAGGGGGCATTCGCTAGGAAAACATCCTCCTTACAACATTAGGTGATAACATCAGGCTCCATGCGGGATGGCACGCCCCCTGCGGGCTGCCAAGAACTCCTTTTGCAGCTTCAGTGCCTTGTTGTTGGGCAACGGAGTCCCTTATTGAAACCGAACACAAACAAAAAACAATATTTACAAAAACAGAGGAGTCGTCTAAGGCTCAAACAAAACATTTCTCCAGGAAATGCCCATTCATAGGGCCATTAAAAACCTCCTCACCTTCCAAATCCTGCAACCTGTAGGTGTTATTTAAAAATACTTCGGAGATTTTGAAGGGCCCAATCTAGAGGGATTCAAACTTGTTGTGTTTGCCTCTATCCTGTCTGGGTGCATCCTATTTAAGTACCAGATCTCCCAACTGGAAATCTTCTTTCCTGACCCTCCTATTAAAGGCATGCTATGTTCATTACCTGCTCTCTGGTCTGTTGCACTTCCACCATTTGATGGATTCTTCTGACCATATGGTTTGACTCTCCTTCATAATCTTGAAAGAATTTAGCTACAGGTAGAGCCAGTTGATTGGGAAAAACAACTTTTGTCCCATAAACAAGTTGAAAAGGGGAGGTGCCCAGGGATTTCTTTGTTGTCACTCGGTTAGCCCACATAGTGAATTTGATTTTTGAGTCCCTGGCCTTCTTATTATCTTCCAACAATCTTTTAATAAGCTTGATCAGGCTTTTATTGGAAGACTTTGTCAGTCCATTTCCTTGAGGATAATAGGGAGTGGAGTGAATCAGTGAAATCTCAAACTGCTCATAGAACTTAACCAGAGGCTCAGATTTGAAAGATGCAGCATTATCAGTGACAATTCTGCTGGGGCAGCCAAACCTTGTTATGATATCCTCCAGGAAGTTGATGATAACTTTGTGTGAAGCACTTCTGGTGGGGATAGATTCTATCCACTTGGTAAAATAATCTGTTGCAGTCAGTATACATCTTTGTTGGCCGCTTGAGGGAGGATGACTTTCTCCAATGAAGTCCAACCCCCATTGTTGAAAGGGTGTTGAAGCTACTACATGCTTTAGTGGCAGAGATTTGAGTTGTTGCTTTCCTGAGAATGTTTGGCATTTGATACAGGCTCTGACCTCTCTGCAGGCATCAATGAATAAGGTGGGCCAGTAGTAACCAACCCTAATAATTGTGTGGGTTGTGGTCTTCCAAAAATGGTGTCCCCCATAGAGGCTGTTATGGAAATCAAACATAACTCTTTGGGCCTCATGTGGGTTCAGACATCTCAGAAGCACTCCCAGAGGGTCTTTCCAATATAATACCTAGTCAATAAGGCAATACCTGACTGCCTTGAGCTTTAAATCTCTTGCTTTTCTTTTCCCTACTCCATCAGGGGGTTTCAATTCTAACAGAAAATATATAATGTCTCTATACCAAGTGCACTTTGCCAGTGATAAACCACCCTGAGAGCTTTTGTTGGATAACTCAGCTTGTTGATTTTCTGACTAAGCATTGATGAAGCTAACCCCCAAGGCCTTATAATTGGATTCAACCAACAACTTAGCTAAACCCTTCCCTTTAACCAACTTGGTGGGCTTAATCTCCAGGTCAAACTTAAGGATCTTGGAAATCCACTTGCTTCTTTTCCCGTTTATGTCAGGTTGAATGAGAATGTCCTTCACAGAAGCTAGAGGAACATATCCAATGATTTTTGAATGTAAAACATAAACTCTGAATGCTTTAAGGGCCTTGACCAAGGCATAGGCTTGCTTCTCCATTATGTCATATTTGACCTCTGCATATCTAAATTCCCTGTTGAAAAATGAAATTGGTTGCTCCAACCCTTCAACGTTCTTCTGTAATAGAACAACTGCTACTGTGTCAAATGAAGCAAAGGAGAAAATCAGAAATTCCTTGGAATAATCAGGACTGATCAACACAGGTGCTTCAGTCAATGCTTGTTTGATTTGGTTAAAAGATTCTCTGGGCTTAGTAGTCCATTTTACTTCATTTCCCTTTCTGAGCATGGCTGCGATGTGCTTCACCAACTCAACAAAATTTGAGACAAACCTCCTCATAAAGTTGATCTTTCCCATAAAACTCTGGACTTCTTTTCTTGACCTGGGGAGTGACAGGGTCTGAATTGCTTCTACCCTGTTGGGATCAATTCTCACTCCCTTGGTTTATACTATATGGCCTAACAACTTCCCCTCCTTCATAGCAAACAAAGATTTCTTGGGGTTTAAGGAAAGGCCAAACCTTATGCATTTCAAGAAAAACTTTCGCAAGTGACAGCAGTGCTCTTTATCAGATTTAGAGAAGACGGTGATGTCATCCAGATAAATCACCACAAACTGATCTTTCTCTCCAATGTAGGCTATGTCCATGGCTCACTGAAATGTTGCTCCTGCATTCATCAATCCAAAAGGCATTTTGGCATACATGAATGTGCCCCAAGGATTAGTGAAGGTTGTTTTTTCTCTATCCTCGTGCATGATTGATATCTGATTGTAGCCAAAAAAACCATCAATCATGGATATCTTGGATGCACCAGTTACCCTCTACAATATGTGTTCCATCTTAGGTAGGGGGTAATTGTCCTTTCTTGAGCTCTTGTCCAGGTTCCTGAAATCAACACAATGTCTGATTTATCCACTCTTCTTTCTTACTGGCACCAGATTAGCCACCACTCAGAATATCTCAAAGGGACTGTGATTTGAGCATCCAACAACTTCTTTACTTATTTCTCCATGACAGGCAACAACGTTGTATTAATCTGTCTTAGTTTTTGCCTGAATGGCTTGGCCTCTTCTTTCAGTGGGATCTTATGCTCAATAACAGCTGTGTCATATGTCTTGAGGTCTTCATAGGTCCAGGCGAACACATTAGCAAACTCTTTTAATAAATCGGCATACTCGGCTCTCTACTCCCTTGACAGGTTGCTTGACAACTTGACGAACTTAGGATCCTCCTCTATGCCAATATTGCATTCAGTTACATCAGCATCCTCATTTGAAACCTTACCCTTCACTGCCACATCATTGCCATCGAACAATCTTTCTAAAGGAACTAGTCCCTTTGGAATGTGATTGCTAGGCAATTGAACAATATGGTGATTAGCAATTTTATTTAAACATACCTCAGGGTGAAGATCACCTTCAGAATCAGAATCTTGATCAATGTTTAATGCAAAGAACTCATCAACAGACTTGAGGAATTTTCTAATTTCAAGATCATCCTCGAACACCTTCCAATGCCTGATATTGTTCGGTACAGATGGCCTATATCTTATCTCAACATAATATTCGATCTTAGGTCGCAGAGGGATCCTAAACTAGCTAGCTGAGACAACTAAGGAATTGACCAAAGTATTTTCTTCTCTTGGAATAAAAGAAATGTTGAAAGCTGAGAAGAAATTATCAATTAGGTCCCACACCTCATTTTTGTAATTTATGAGTCGAGGATGTTTAGACCGATAAGTGTTTCTGACCTACTGGATTATCAACTCAACATCTCCGAACACTGTTATCTCTTCAATTCCCATTTCTTTTACAGCCCTTAAACCTAAAATAAGAGCTTCATATTCTGCCACATTATTGGTGGTTTCAAACTCTAGCTTGTATGACAGGGATATGGTTTCCTGACAAGGTGATACAAAAACCACTCCTGCACCAGGACCTTCACTATAAGAGGCTCCATCGAAGAACATCTTCCACACAGAGGTAGTTGGAGGAGGTATTTCATGATCAGACAAGGGTTGCTTTCTGATTTCAATAGGGGCTTCAGGAGAATCCGTGAGATGCAAAAAACTAGACCCTGACTCTGTGTCAAGAGCAAAGATAAGATGATTAGTGGGATCTGCTTCGTCACTAACAATGTAGGCCAGCTGAGCTTCTCTATACAATCTTCTGTGTTCTCCTCCAAAGACTGGAATAATGGCATATGTGAGGTCCATCTGCAATGTTCCTCCAAGCTTTTTAATCCAAGATCTTGACAACAACATGCCAAACTTGGAGGGAACATCAGGTACTACAATGTCCATGAGCACACTCTTCATTGGCAACTGAAATAAGGATACCATCATGTCCTTGATGACTCCAGGGCAATGCACCCTCCTTGAATCAAAAGAGCACAAATCATGATAAGCCTTTGTTACTTCCAGTCCCAATTCTTCCATGATTGTTTTGGGCATGAGGTTATGGGAAGCCTCTGAATCCATCAGGCAGTTATGCAACAACATATCGTGTATGTTCAGGGATGTGTAAAAGGGGGGGATAAATCATCTATGTCTTCTACCATGGGACCTAGGATGACTGTTAGCTTTTCATCTTGGAGATTTACTGAGCCTATGGTAAGCTGAGGTGGCTCAGACTGCAACAGTTTAGAGAGGGACCTTTTGAAATCTTCATTTTTAACTAGTTCTGAGAGGGGTACATGAATTCTAATTTTTTGAATTTCGTGCTCAAAACTAAAGAAGGAAGGAGGCTTAAAAATTTCCCTTACCTCAAGGACAGGGTCTATGGATGTCAGAGAAATATTCTGATTTTTCTTTTCCCTGGTAGTGAGTGTTGCGGGCTTAGCAGGCCTTTCTACTATGAGAGGTTGATCAAGGATATCATCCTTCCCTTCATTCTTCTTTGACATGAGGTTGTATATGTTAGGCATGCTGTCTTTGGCCTCCTCCCCCTTACTCAGTTCATTGATTTGACTGTTCATGAGGGATTCTTCATATGTAGATTGGGTCAAATGTGGAAAAGGGGAGGTGTCTTCAATACAATGAATTTCAGGACCAAGCTCCTCTATCTCCTCTCTTTCCTCATCAACAACAAGGTTATTTTGGAGAGGGGTTTGGATTCTCTGATCATCTCTATCTCTGCTCCTTTGTTCCCTTGGCATAATCTGTGGAACATTGTTATTCAGCCTCCTGAAGCCTCTGCTATCAGTATTTTGGGAATTTTTATATATTGGCTTCCCTTCTAACTCCCACCTTTCCATCTTAGCCGAAAGTGATTTTAGCACCTTAGTTACTTCATCCATCTGAGGGGGAAGGGCAGAGGAATTGGATGTGGAGGCTTCAGATCTTCTCCTAGGTATGTCTCTTTCAGTCTTATTCCTGAGTCTGTCAACAACCAATATATTTGACTCAGCTTCCACAGCCGAGTCCTGCGTGTGAGCCAGGGAAGTGGCTTGTCTTTCCCTCGACAAAAGGCAGAAATTTGGGTCAAAAGTGCTTGCATAAGTAATTTTCGCTGAAGCTTCTCAGGGCTTTATCTTAGCAGGGATCTTATGGTACATCTTATTGAACCTCTTGGAGAAGTCAGAGATGGACTCTCCTTCCTTTCTCTTCAAAGACCCGAACTCTGTCATGTAATACATGAAGTCTTTCTTATCTCCCCACTATCTCAAGAAGGCATTATCCAAAGCCTCTATCCCATCGATGGATCCAAGAGGCAGGGCCCTAAACCACTTCCTAGCCTCACCTTCAAGGCTATGAACAAAAATCCTCATCCATACGTCTGCATGCATGATGACATGATGATCTGTGAAACTGTAAAAGGCTTCAAGGTGTTCTTCTGCAGTTATGTCCCCTTCGCCTGTAAACCTGGGCAGCTGCTTAAGGTAGCCATCTGTTGGAAGGGAATTGAGAGGCTGAGGTAACATAAGGGGAGCATACCTAGCAGTTATAATGGCCTGCATCATGGTCATGGGGGGATTTTCTCCTGCCATAGGGATATTAGGTGGAGGAGAACTAGAAGGAGAAGGTGTTCGGACAGGCGAAACTGTAGAGCTTAAGGGAGCAGAGCTTGGTGTGGGTACAGTAGTAGCAACAGTAATAGGAGGAGGGGTGTTAAAGCCTAGGGTAGGAAAATCTCCTAAGTTCTTGGGTCTAGACCAAGGTACAGTTCGAGGGGAGATAGGATTGACAAGGATTTCTCCCTCCAATCCCAGACCGGGAGGGGAAAACTCAATAGGAACACTCCTGAAACTTAGAGTTCTAGAAACTCCAGCAGAACGTATGACAGGGAAATGCGAATCAGTCAATGGAGTTTCTAAAGAAGGAGATGGAAAGTTATCAGAAATACCTGGTTCAGCAGTAGAATCTCCTCCTCCGAAGGATTTTCCCTTTCTGGTAATATTTTTCAGATCAGCTTCAGGCGTAGCTAGAGGCAGTTGAGGAGTGGACCTCGTGTGCCTTCCTCTGGAAGCCACAAATGAAACAGTAGGTCCACCACAGTGGAGTCGTCACAATGGAGTCGCTAGGTGCACAGTAGCAATCTTCAAGGGCTTTGATGCCTGATGCACCTTCAAGATGAGAGGCTCAATGTCGTTCAATCCCGAGGAAAAACTTTAGCTTCGTCCCCGGCAACGACGTCAGAAATGTTAGCATCAGAAGTCACTTCTGGATTGCAGTAGGAGCAGATCCCGACGCCCATCAATTATATGTCATGATTTGTTTAAAAAGGGGGTGATCAACTGGAAGTAAACTCAATACAATATCGTTTTAACTCAGAATCCTAGACTAAGGCTATGCATGAACAGGTGAGGTCTTAATTTAACTTCAGACAGTGAGTTGTAATAAGGGTGAGTAGGAGGAAGACTTTTGTGAGAGATGTTAATGTTTATGCCATTATTATAGTTCTTTGCATTTAATAAGATAAGAGCATAATAAGAACAAGATCACTGAGAAATACACATCCACAAGAGACAACATTTATCCTGGGAAACCCTCTAGGGGAAGAAAACCCAACAAAACTTCCTTATCATAAATAGCTTATACAATGTT
>SNQJ01S0015849.1:0-15053 GCA_010110895.2 Picea sitchensis | reverse complement strand
ATGGGGGGTCCGGAATTAGACCTCATCTGTAGATCTGGGCACGTGGATCACAACCACCCAGATCTACGCCCATTTTAAATCATACGCGCCTGCTCACGAAACTTAGGACAAGTGGGTTTTCGACCCGCTTATTGTCATTTTTTCCGCCAAAGGGGGCATTCGCTAGGAAAACATCCTCCTTACAACATTAGGTGATAACACCTAGTGATGATGCCAAAACCTCCTCAAGTTGTATACTACTATGACTACTAGGCCTCGTCGATGTTGTTTCGATCTGCTCATGAATACTCACTGAAGCAATATGGCCACCCATACCCAACTCAGGTCTGCAATATTAAATTGCGGAGGGCCTCACAGGACGTGGTTGGACATCTAGTGGGGCCTCGCGTGACAAGGTTGGACAACCAATGAGGGCCTCACAGGACACCCTATAATCAACCCGCAGAGTCATCCTGTATCATGATTTCTCAAAAACCCTCCTCGTACTTGCAAATTTTGAGTACAACCTTCTCTGAAAGTTTCGCCAATCTCCTGCGCAAGCCAATATATCTCCAACTAAAAAACCAAACCCCAAAAATAGAAGCTCAAATGGAAATCCTGGATGGATTCCCCTCTTGTCTAGGCTCCAATGGAAATCTTGGGTGGATTCTCCTCTTGTCTAGCTAGGGTGGATATTGCACCACCAAAACCAAACCAGTAGTGGAAGGGTTTTTCTAAACCCCAACGAAACAATGGCTCCAAGAGCACTTTCAAAATGAAAGATCAAATCATAATGCCAAAGTGAGGCTCTACCCTTCCTTTTAGCTTTTCTCCATGCCTTCGAGAACTCTCCCTTTTTTTTTGACCAAATCAAATGTGACCCTTATCCCCTTTTTCTTTTACTTTAGGATTAAAAGTCACTTTTAATAATAAATAAGTAACTTATTAATCTAATGTCACTTTAAATACATAACTTCTCCTAACTAAATGACATTAAATAACCCCTTTTGACTCTTTTTTTCTTCACAAACAAGCCACAAAAGTCATTTCCACTACCGAAATGGGAATCCAAAAATGAGGACATGACATGTAGATTCCTTGGGTTGGGCATGTCAAGAGGAAAAGAGCTGGTGGAAATCAAAATAGTTGTAGGAGAATACTAGTGGGTTGTAGGATTTTTGAGCAATGAGTGGACTGTGAGAGACACCATCTTTTGTGGATTCCTAGCCCTAACTCAGGGGGGGGGGGGATTACTATTGAGATCTATAACAACGAGTCTATGGTTGGGTGGAACGTTTGTCCTAAGCAATTGGTTGCACAACTGTTCTGGAAAGATAAGTGTTTATCTATGGTATGTGTTATTTTATGAGCTAAATTGTTGTGTTTTAATTTTGTGTGTGTGAATGGTTTATATGATGTTGTGTATGGGGTTAATTAGTTGCATTCATGTTTATTTAAGAATGTTGTAGCCACATTTAAATTAATGGTAGTCGAATGATTAAATCTATGTGTATTCCTGTAGCTGGTAAGTTACACGATTAACTAGCAAAAAATTTCAAATTTATGGGTATTTCCACAAGTAATGGACATTAGTTGGGCTGGGGTACGTTACACATGTAAACTTTGGGAATATTTTTTTTTTTTACAAGAACTGAGAAATTTGTATTAAAAATTGTGGATAAATCCACTGTAGTACAAAAAAAGGGGCCATGAGTGACCTTCGAGAAATAGAAACTTTGAAGCTTGGAAATGCTAATACAAAATTTGTGGTCATTGAGTTTCCACCTTCCCTAGCTATATCACATCTATTGTATTTCGAAGAATACAATCTATAGAAAACTTTGTTTATAGATAACGTAAAACAAAACATGACATTTGAATTTTACAAAAACTCAACTACTCGGTTCCTTTTTTTATCTTTGAATGTCTCTGTTGCTCCCGAATCTGGGCAGGGCTCGTTGAGGTCTGGGATTTGATTGATTGTGGTTGAAGTTACATTCTTGGAGGCTCCCTCGGTGCTTGCTGGTGTACTGGGCTGCTAATGACTATTTCCATCTGATCCAATCGACTCTGCATAATCTCCAAACTACTGCGTTGCTCTTCAATTTGAGTCCTCTGAGCATATATTTCATCTTGCAGCCTTTCAATTAGATGCATGTGTTGAGAGAGGGTCTCAAGTTCAAAGGTTAAAGTAGAGTTGAGCGCTCCCATCTGAATTTGCATCCTTTGGCAGCCTACACACTCTGCCTCAGGGTCTGGCTGAAAACAACCAACTAGTAAACCCTTGATGCCCTGCAAGTGCATGATCTTTGATGCTCTTTGGTTCCTCTGGATATTTTCCATGCTGCTAGGGGGGACGCAATTCGACAGAGAATTGGACTTCTTGTGAATTGGGAATCTTTTGTTGGAAGGATCAGTTTCCAGCAAAGGCCACAGAGCGAAGACCTAGGCGAGGCAATGAAAAGGAGGAGGGCGAGGCGGTGGGCGTGGAAAAGAATACCGAGGGGGAGCCTGAAATCTCTGAGAAGGAATTCTCTGAGATACAAACAACACCGAACAGACTATATTTTTCAGGGAGAGCGCAGGATGAGTATGGCTTGCCAAAGACACATATAAAATTTTCCCCAACAAGGATGGATGTTGAGATAGATCTCCCCATGTGACAATCAGTGCCAAATTCATGTAAAACAGATAAGTCACAAACTCTACCTAGTGTGTTGTACTTGGAGCCTTCACATCTGTGAGCCTAAGACTAAACCTAACGTCATCCTAGAAAATTGTCTTCACATCTAGGCTACTACACACTTGATCCATCTGTGTCAAATCCTTCGGCCTTCGATTACCCACGAACTCAACTGAATGGATAATTTGACCACCCGAATCCATAATGAGGTCGTCGTACCATATCTCATTAACCCAGCCTGCCCTTAGCCGGTGAGTCATCAACTTTGCACCTGCCAGCTGCTTCCTCCACCTTTCACCTCTCGCACTGGAGCTCCAAGTGTCTCCTCCTTTAGCCTTTGTCCGCTGGCTCCAGGTCATGTGTCAGAGCATTAGACTAGTGGGATTAAGGCTTCAATGCCCTCCACCCCTAAAGTTACAAGAGGTCTCCATATGGCCTTGTTCGCCAATTTTTCTGTTGCCGTAGTATTTTCTCTAAGAACGTGAGGGTCCTTGAGTCTACACGAATTCTATCTATAATTATTTTTAGGCTCAAATTTTTTGGCCTGGTTCCCTGGATCATCATCCTTATGATTGTCTTGGAATCTCCTATAACATTCAGGTTGGAAATTTTTCGGAGCTTTGCTAGATGGAGTCCTTTAAGTAATGCATATGCCTATGCTTTATTGTTGGTGTCTTTCTCGATATTCCAGTAGTAATTTAATATTCTTTTTCCTCCGGGTTTGTAGAGAACCCCCCCTCGCACCTGCCTCCCCTATAAACTTTGGGAATGTTATGGATGCATGTACAATGCAATTAAAGCCTAAATGCAATAGACTTATACATGCAAGGAATGCCCATTTGAGAACACCTAATGCCCAACTGCACATTTTAAACATTCATACATGTAGAACATGCAAACAATACATTTTAAGGATAGAGAATAACATACAATAATAAAGTATTCTTCATATTCACAAACGTCACAAAAATAATTGCTTCCTACTTAAAATAGTCCCAAAGTTGATTGTACATAAACAATTTTCCACCCAACCATAGGTATCCAACGTGAATGCCATCTCCACTCTCAGTTACGAGTTCACTAGGATGAAGGAATCCATCTTCATGGTTATATACCTCTATAAACCCATCCCAACTACTCTTGGCTCGACCATTAAGCTCGTTACAATGCAATCCATGCAATTCTTCCAGCAATCATGTAGCCATGGTGCCTCTTCCATTGTCCCACACAACACAAGGAAGATATACCCTTTCATTGCTCCATTGTTTATCAAGATATTCTTCCATCTAGTGCTCTTCGTGGTGGACAAAAGAATTCCAATCTATTGTGTTCCTTATAGGTATTTTCTTGTGAGAATAATATTGGCTCTCAAGCAACTAATGAGCAATAATTCTTTGTGGAAGGTTCTTATTTGGCCCATCTCTATGTTATGACCCAAAGGGGGACTATCTAGGGTTAAATATATATGATATGAACCCAAGGGGGCCATATAAGGGACTAAATGTACATGTAATGTGTAAATATATATGTAATAAGGTTGTCCTATTAATAAAGGGGCCTCATGTGCAAGTGTGAATAGGTATATATAGAGATCATGTATTCATTATTGAGACATGTGAATTGTGATGTATAGAGGTATTTGATTACGTGGAGGAGATTCTCCTAATTTGTAAGGATTTATTATGTAATTTATATATCTTGGAGTTGTGTTCCACGCTCACATTTTGTAACTGGTGTGTAATTTTGCTCCGTTATGATAATTTAAGCATTTGGTTCATTACATTTGGTATCATAGCATTGATCCTAGGGTTTTTCTTCTTCAAGCAAGTCATCTTGGAGTTTTCTCCATAACATTTTTTGGGGGCCACTTCAAAAAGTGAAACTTGGAGGTTATCTAGAAGAAATATCAAAGTACATGTGGTATGAATTTTAGCTTCTAGGTCGTGGTACTTTTAGAGATACACCTTATGGAAGATATGGTTTTTAATAGTCCTATAACTAGTCTTAAACATGTGTTATGGGTAAAACAGTCATATATTCTTCATAGAGGATCCAAATTCAGTGAGATTAGTTTCATTGGAAAGAGGACAGGTCGTAGTATTTTGGGTGTGAATTTCAAAATCTAGTGTTGAATATTGTATGTGTGGCATTATGTACAAGTTCACTCTCCCAGAAAGGCCAAAAATCAGCAAGGTTTGGGAAAGTTACCCTAAATTGCAATTGGCACATCCAATTTCGTTCAAACCTTGGCATTGCAAAGAATACATTTCAGAGTACTAAAGGTCGAAATTTCAGACTCACAGAGGCCAAAATTTTAGAAATACATCATAATGAAGGTCGACCAGGAGGATAAACTCCAATTCAGGGTTTCAAAAGTATGTTTACTTAAAACTATCATAACTTTTGATTGGTATGTCCAATTGACCTGATTCAAAAGCCATTGGAAAGAGAAAACATAGAATATTATATTGAAACAAGGATTATAACTAATTGATATAACTATTCCTAATATCTTAAGGTTGGAAGTTGATATTTGAGTTATACCTCAATTAATAATCAATGACAATACCTAGCTTTAGTGGAGATGAAGATACAGATGAAATCAATCTCGAAGAATGGTTGAGGATGATAAAGGAAAATAAATTGAGTCCTTTGAAGGGATTCTTTTACTTGAGGGGTGAAGCTTTTAAGTGGTGGGATAACCTTGATGAAGGTACTAAAAACTCCCCCACATGGAATTTTTTTGAAGAACTCTTATCAAATAAATGGATTAAGGATACAAAAAAGGAGGAGATGTATAAAATTCAAGAGAAGTTAAAGGAATCAAAAGAAAATGTCTCCAAATTGCAAAAGGATAATGAGGAGCTACGAAATTATATGATATGAACCCAAGGGGGGCATATATGGGGCTAAATGTACATGTAATGTGTAAATATATATGTAATAAGATTGGCCTATTAGTAAAGGGGCCTCATGTGCAAGTGTGAATAGGTATATATAGAGATCATGTATTCATTATTGAGACATGTGAATTGTTATGTATAAAGGTATTTTGTTATGTAGAGGAGGTTCTCATATTCTTTAAGGAGTTATTGTGTAACTTATATATCTTGGAGTTGTTCTCCACACTCACATTCTGTACTTGGTGTGTACTTTTGTTCTGTTATGATAATTTAAGCATTTGGTTCATTACCCTCTATGCTCTCCTACAACATTCTATTCTCCACCAAGGTCCACTCTTACTCCTTCATAGGGTTTATTTATAAAAAAAAATTGATTGGGTTATGGTTCATTGTAATGTGAATGATAATTGGTATCTTACTTCTTATCCCCCCCCTTTCTCTCGGACTACCATGAGAAAGTTGATGAAGATGATGACTGACGTTATTATTGTCGCATGGAATGATGTACTTAGCCCATGCTTCCATAACTATGTGAAAGACCTGCCCAATGAACCTCTTATATGCATTCAATGATTGGTTAAATAAGTTAGTACAAGTGGTTGGCTTAATTTATGACACGTAATGGAAAAGAGATGAATTCACAGGATTACAATTGGCAACAAAGGATTCACTTTCCCATGGTCCCCCTTCCCCTCTTGGTGGAATCATAGCCCCTCTTGTGCTCTGCACAACTAGATTGGATCATTTTATATTATATTTCAACACAAACATTTACATAGCCTGATTTTACCATGACAAGCCTTAACTCGTGGTGTAATGTACCCAGCACCCAGGTCGAGCCATGTCACACCAACCTCTCTTTCTTACGACTCTGATTCCATAATTTAATCATTCCCCAACCCAATTGAGGAACCCTACGGTGCAGAATACACATAAAAATGAAACTTTTGCTTACTAAAGTAATTTTTTTATTGTTAGTCGATTTCCTATAGCTTACAAATACAAATCTAAAACAGATTTAGCTACTGTCTATAACCATAAAATAGATGCATATAAAGCATGCTAATAATCAATATGAAATGCAACTAAACCACTCATTACAACATCATATAAGTCATTCTCATTTATGCAGAGTTCACACACAACAATAACACATGTAATTAACTCAACAATCAGACAAAACACATATATTTAAACAAGAATCGTGCAACCAACTGCTTGGAACAGACATTCCACCCAACCATAGATTGATTGTTCCAAATCTCAACAACCAATCACCCCCGAGTTGAGGCTAGTAATCCACAAAAGAGGGTGGTCTCTCACAATCCACTCGCAGCTCATAAAATTCATAACCCAGTCGATATTTTCCTACAACTATCTCGAATTTTCTACCATCTCTCTTCCTCTTGACTTGCCCAACCCAAGGAATGCGCCATTTTTTTATCAGGGATAACCCAAGGGATGCACCATCTATTTATCAGGGATAACCCAAGGGATGTACCATCCATTTATCAGGGATAACCCAATGAATGTACCATTCGTTAATCAGGGTCTCTCTAGCGCAGATAACTTGGAATATCTCAACTGAGAACTCAAGGGAACTTGCTGCTAGGAAAACTGTTAGCAACCAACAACAAACACTTGTTGTTACAGTGCAACTCGCTCAGGAGTTCACTCTTCAGGCCTAAAAACCTAGCTCTTCAGTTTTCCAGCTCCAATTCGCTCCAATTACGCTCAAGAATTCACCCTCCACGACTACAACAACTCCAAGCTCTCTTTATTTCTCTCTTCCCTTCTTCCCATGCACAACATGACTGCTACCAACTGCTCCCTCAACCCCTACACATTTCCTCTCTTATGGATTTCCTTTATTTACTCGCACTCTTCCCCAAGATGATTGTACTCAACCCCCATGTGCCCAATAACTCTGGGATGTGACCACTCGCACCCACCCTCTTACATGTATTCAATGATTGACTTTGGGAACACTCGATTAGAAATGGGAAGGTTCGTATAAAATACACAAGTTCAGGAAAATGAGTTTAATTAATATACATGGGTAATCCCCCCCTTTGACCTCTCTTGGCCATTATCCCAGACACTTCCCTCTCTTGTTGATTAATTCAGCCCCCATCTCTTTTCCATGTCCCCTTTAGCAATTGACATCACATTTTATTATTAAAACATTGAAATATAATTCACATATTACATCGCTTGGTCGTAGCCACGTATTATATCACAATACTTAGAAATAAAAAGATTCAACAATTTAACAACTCCATCAATAGCTCCAACCATCATCAATCTTTTGTTCCTCTCAACTCGCCGACCCAAGGAATACACCATTCATTTATCAGGGTTAACCTAAGGGACATACCATCTGTTTATCAAGGCTAACCCAAGGAATGAGCCATTCATTTATCAAGGTCCCCAATGCAATTGGTTAGGACTCTGAGATGTGGTTCCAGAACTCTAGCTTACAAAAATGGAGCCTTGCATTCTGCCTTCTTCAAAATTGTAAAAAATTTGTGGGTATTATTCCCTCATGTTTTCTTCATGTTCCAATGTAGCATCTTCAGTACCGTAGCAGGTCCATTGAACCTTTACCATCCATATGGATTTGTTCCTGAGCACTTTGACTTTCTGGTCCAGGATATGTACTGGTTCCACCTCAAAATCCCCTTCGTACTCCACCTGGATCACATTCCAATCAATTATGTGGTTAGGATTGGGCACATATTTCTTTAACAATGACACATGAAATACATTATGCACTCTCATGGATGCAGACAAAGCTAACATATATGCAATTGCCCATATATTTTCTAATATTTCAAAAGTCCCACAATATCTCGCTACCAAATTTGGGAAGCTTCCTAATCTTAGGGAACTTCTCTTTGCCTTACTTTCAAAAACACATGTTCGCCTACTTTAAAATATCTGAAAACTTTATTCTTGTATGCATAACTTTTCTGCCTATCCTGGGCAGCTTTTAAATTATGCTTTATCTTTCCCATATGCTCTTCTATTTCTTTTAACAATTCTGGCCCAACAACTGCTCTGTCTGCTGGATTATCCCAACTCACGGGAGTGTTACATTTTCTGCCATACAATGCTTCAAACAAACTCATCTTCAATGAGGCATGATACCCATTATTGTAGGCAAATTCAACTAAATGAATATAATCTTTCCACTTTGATGGCAAATCCATCACATGCATTATAAGCATGTCCTCAATTATCCTATTAGTCCTTTATGTTTTCCCATCTGACTCTGGATGATACGTTATACTAAGATTTAGATTTGTTCCAGAGCCTTTGAAAAAACATTTCCAAAAATTCGAAGTAAACTTTGGATCTCTATCTGAAACTATTGTCTTAGGCACTCAATGTAACTTGACAACTTCCTTTATAAAAATCTTTGCAATATTTGTTGCCTTCTGTGTAGTCTTTATTGGAATAAGATGTGTTGCTTTAGTCAATTTGTCCACCACCACCATGATGGAATCATGTTGCTTCACTGTTCTAGGAAACTTAGTAATAAAATCAACTGTAACTACTTCCCATTTCCATTCCGGAATGGGAAATGGTTGTAGCAAACATGCTGGGTGACTATGTTTTGTCTTCACTTTTTGACATTCTAGACATCTGGCTATGTAATTAGCCACTTCCTTCTTCATTCCCAGCCAAAAGTATTGGCTTCTCACAACTCCAATTGTCTTATGATATCATGGGTGCTCGACATATGACACATTGTGCATTTCCTTCAGAACTGCATTTTTCAGCTCATTGGAATTCGACACATATACTTTTCCCTTGTACATGAGAATTCCATCTTCTTTAAGCTCATAGAAACTAAATTTCTGCTGAAAATTACCTTGTTGTAATGTTTCTTTTATTTTCACATATTGTTGATCTGAATTCACTGCTGCAATAATTTGATCTTTCAGATCTGTCATGTATCTGCTGATGGATGCAATATGCACTTCACGAGCTCTCCTGATGAGTGCATCAACTACTTGATTTTCCTTGCTTTTTATATGCTTAATTTCAAAGTCATATTCACTCAGAAATTCCAGCCATCTAGTTTGTCTGGCATTTAGTGTTGGTTGTCCAAACAAATGCTTTTGACCACAATGGTTTGTCCTTAGCTCAAATTTTTTACCTATAAGGTAATGCCTCCACATTTTTCAATGCATGTACAATCATTGCTAACTCCAAGACACGTGTAGCATAATTCCTCTCATGTTCTTTTAATTTTTTGGACTCATAGCATATCACATGGTACCTTTGACTAAGAACTCCACCGAGTCCTTCCTTGCATGCATCGGTGCACACAAAAAAATATTCGTTTGGATTTGCAATCTTCAATATTGGTGCACTTGTCAATATTTCTTTCAACTGTTGAAAACTCTCTTCACACTTGGAAGTTCATTCAAATTTCACTCCCTCCTTTTGCAAAGAAATGATTGGGCTTGCAATATTTGAAAAACCTTTTATGAAGCTTCAGTAATAACCGACAAGACCCATGAATGATTTGACGTCTGTCACATTCTTTGGCACTTGCCATCCTCTAATGGCCTCTATCTTCTTAGGATCGACTTCTATCCCTGCTGCTAAAATTATATGCCCCAAGTAATGAATCTTCTTTTTGTAAAAGATGCATTTACTTAGCTTAGCATGCAACTCATGCTCTATTAAAACTTGCAACACCATTCTTAAATGTTGCTCATGTTCTTCTTCTAATTTAGAATAAACGAGGATATCATCTAAGAACACAATCACAAACTTGTCCAGGTACTTCCTAAACACTCCATTCATCGGGGACATAAAAACTATTGGGGCATTTGATAGCCCAAATGACACTACCATGAATTCATAATGCCCATATCTTGTTCTGAATGATGTCTTGTTGATGTCTTCTTCCTTTATCCTTACTTGATGATAGCATGATCTCAAGTCAATCTTTGAAAATATTCTTGCTCCTTTCAGCTGATCAAACAAATCATCAACTCTTGAAAAATGATACTTATTCTTTATGGTAACCTTGTTACGCTGCATGAAATCAATACACAACCTTAAGGTTCCATCCTTCTTCTTCACAAAAAGAATCGGGGCTCCCCAAGGTGACACACTTGGGCGTATATACCATTTCTTCAAAAGTTCTTCAAGTTGCATTTGCAACTCTTTTAGTTCTAGTGTGTCCATTATGTAAGGTGTCTTAGACATTGGGGAAGCTCCTGGCACCAAATCAATAGATAAATCAATGTCTCTTTTTGCTGGTAGTCCTAGAATTTCTCTAAAAACATATTCAAAATCCCTCAATACTAGATGGTCTTCAACGCTTGCTTCTTTGTCTTTGGTTACCTCCTCCATATGGGTTGCAAACATCTGCCATCCTTTCCTAAAGCTCTTCTTCAACTACATAGCTGAAATCTCTCTAATAGCTACAACTCTTAGAATGCCTTGAATCTTGCCTTGCTGCCCTTCCTCATCAAGACATGTGATTGTATTGTTGTAACAATCTAGGACAACATGGTGTTTCTCCAACCAATCCATACCAATTAGACATCCAATGGTATGATGTTTACATCCACCTTTTTGTTGAGTCCATTCATGTCTATTGGACAATATTTAACCCACTCATTGATTTTCCTCTTAGCCCACGTGGCTAACTGAACTAACCAAGATTTTTTATGCTTACTTCTTTACAAGTGAAATCTTTCAACAATGTTAGCATTTATGTAAGTATGGCTAGCTCTAGAATCAATTAAAATTGTTATGGGCTCATTATTGATCTTACCTTCCACTTCAATCATGGGAGATTGATATTCAACTTGCTTGTTATCCAAGGTTGCATAAATCCTTGAGATGCTCATGCCCATGTCTTCCACAGTTTCAGCCTACTGAATGTTGTGGACAATCCTCATTCTTTCTCCTTTGTGAGGGCAGTCCCTGTATAGATGATTTTCCCCACATTCCCAACATTGCACCGGCTGCTGCCTTGACCTTTTTCCAAATGAATCTGTAGTCTTGTGTTCATTTTGTGCGACTTGACCATGCTGATTCGCTTGGAAATTATTCTTGAAAAAGGGCGGCTTAAAACCCTTCTGCCTTTGATCCTTCTTATCCTTCATCTTGTCATTCAAAGCTTTTTGGAAAAATGGTCTTCCTTTGCTCTGCTCATACAAATACTTTGCTCTCCTTATGGTTTCCTCCAAGGTTTTGGGGTTATCATATTGAATCTTATCGTTGTAGAAAGAGGGTAACCCACCTAGAGACCTTTGGATTTTGACTTTCTCATCCTTGATGAACTCAACATAATTCAACAATTCAAAGAACCACTTTTCATATTCCTCCATTGTCATGGTTCCCAACTTGAGTTCAAAGAACTCTTTCATCTTTCTTTCATAGTATTGTTCAGACAAATATTTCTCTTGGAAATATCCCTTGAATTGCCTCCATGAGATTCTGTTGTCATCAAGATTCTTGGCTTTCTTAAGTTGATCCCACCACATGGATGCCTTCCCTTGCAAGTGGTAAGTGGCAATTCTAGCTTCTACCCGGGATGGGTAATCATGTAGCTATTCTAGCTTCTACCCGGGATGGGTAATCATGTAGCTAAAAATATTTTTTCATTTTCAACAACCACGCCTCATCATCTTATTCTTTCTTCTGCTCACCATTGAAAGTTTGTGGCTTAATCTTGATGAGTTCGCCCTGTAAGATGTTTGTCTCGAGTCTTCTCCTTTGCCTTCGAACATGACACACACTTGGGCTTCTCCCTAGACATGAATTTGCATGAGTTCTTCTAGTGGAATGCCTTGGAGAATGATTACATCTACTCATGCTTCTTGACTTCCTATCATTCGATCATCTCTTTTGCTATGGGATCTTGATGCTGATACTTGTCTAGCACTAGTTGCTTGCTTGGTGCCAAAGTCCTTGTTAACTTGCTTCTGTAGCATATTTAGGCTTTGAACTATCTCTTCTTGAGCCCTCATGATCCTCACATTATCGACCATATAGCTCTGCACTTCTTTTTGCATGCTTCTCATAATTATAGTCCCCTGCCTGTCTCTTCTCCCATTAGACTCAGTCTCAACATTACCCATGCCGATATGCAGACCTCCAATTTCTTCTTCATGGCTGTAAAACCCTTGAGCATCCTCCATATCTCTAGTTCTCATGTAGGAACTAAAGTCTGCTTTTTTGTATATCTAATTATGCAAGAATGTGCATGCAATAATTGTTGTTAGAATTAAGCATATTGCAAAATATTTATCAATTAAATTACAAACCATTCTTCATTTTAAATTATGAAGAATATCAATGCACTACTCCCAAGTAGGATTCCTTAAATGCATTCATTTTCGAAACAACTTTCCAACAACTATCCTCATGCCTCGATTTGAGTTTTGAGCGCAAAGTTGTGGTGGAAAAACAATGAAGAAATATTCATTAGCACGTGCAACATAGTAGCAACACTCATCAACCGTTTGATCATTTATTGATTAGATCTCCATCGTTGATCTGTCTCAATGGATTCATTGCAGATCTAGTCATATCTCTTCTTTATACCTTTCATGAACCCGCCACCAACAATTAACTTTTTTTTCCTTCGCGAACTCATAATCTTGTAACCTTCCTTTCATAAGTTCGTCCGAAAAGTCTCAACACTTAACCATTTTTCCACTTCTACATGGACTCACAGACTCATAATCTTGTAACCTTCATTTCATAAGTCTGTCCAAGAAGTCTCAACACTTAACTATTTTCCACTTCTTCGCGGACTTGCAAACTCATAATCTTGTAACCTTCCTTTCATAAGTTCGTCTGAAAAGTCTCAACACTTAACCAAATTCCAAGATCTTATCGCAGTTTCATGGGGCTAACAGTTGGCTTGCCACACGGCTCCACATCACCCACCAATTGTCATCCCGTCCAACATCTACCTACCACCGTGGCAGTGCATGTCTTTCTTCTACCACGTTAGCTGACACGTGGCCTCCATGTCATGCCGATGTCATCGTACGTAAAAACACCCAATTTTTTTCGATTTGCTTATTTTCGAAATTTCCAAAGAGGCTTAATTCTTCACATTACCCATGAAATTTCTCTTAATTTTAATGCAGTAATTTAAATAAACAAGTTGCAGACATACTCCATAAATTAATTCTCTGTGAGTTTTCGCTTCAACGTTCTGTTAACTCGGCCCATCCAGGCTCCGTGTTGAAAACTGGGCTCTGATACCACTTTGTAACGTACCCAACACCCAGGCTGGGCCACATCACACCAAACTCTCTTTCTTACGACTCTGATACCATAATGCGATCATTTCCCAGCTCAATCGAGGAACCTTACGGTGCAGAATACACATAAAAATGAAACTTCTGCTTACTAAAGTAATTCTTTCACTATTAGTTGATTTCTTGTAGCTTAAAGCTACAAATCTAAAACAAATTTAGCTACTGTCTATAACCATAAAACAGATGCATCTAAAACATGCTAATAATCAACATGAAATGCAACTAAACCACTCATTACAACAACATATAAGTCATTCTCATTTACACAGAGTTCACACACAACAACAACACGTGTAATTAACTCAACAACAAGATAAAACACTTAGTTTTAAACAAGAATCGTGCAACCAACTGCTTGGGACGGACGTTCCACCCAACCATAGACTGATTGTTCCAAATCTCAACAACAAGTCACCCTCAAGCTGAGGCTAGTAATCCACAAAAGAGGGTGGTCTCTCATAATCCACTCGCAGCTCATACAATTCATAACCTAACTGATATTCTCCTACAACTATCCCGATTTTTCTACCAGCTCTCTTCCTCCTGACCTGCCCAACCCAAGGAATGTGTTGGTTGTGGAGCCTGATTATCTTCCAGATTCAGAGGTCTTTCTTTTTAGCCGTGTTTATACCCCATGAAGACTTTACACCCCAGAAGAATGTACACTCTTTCACGCGGGGGAGTGTAGAGGGGGGTTACCCCCTCTGCAGGGTCCAAGGGCAAGCGAGCCTCCAAAGGAAAAATTGAATTGTAAATGTATATTGTAATTTCATTGTAAATCTGGACCGTTCATTATAAGGTCGCAGATCTAACGATATAAATTATGTTAGGGTTTTTTGCCCTAGAAGGCAACCCTCTATTGTGAGGGAAATGTATTTGCGGCTATGCATTACAGTGAATATTGTATTCTGAGAGAGGAGACTGTGAGAGAAAGAAGACGAAGTTACAACTAGTTTGTTGTAGGTTGTATCCCTTCGATTGCTGGATAATAATAAAGGAAGGACCTGACAATTTCTTTGGTGGACATAGCCCACACTGGGTGAACCACATATATCTGTGTCTCTATTATATTGTGTATCTTTTGTATTTTATTTCCGCATTTGTTTTATTTTATTGCTCCGTGATCTTGTTTTTCTAACAACTGGTATCAGAGCGAAAGGTAACTCGCAGGAAAAGAGG
>SNQJ01S0015848.1:127146-138197 GCA_010110895.2 Picea sitchensis | reverse complement strand
ACTAAAGGATGATAGTTTTGATTATTAGTACATGCACGAGACTTGTATGTACTAGCTACACATGCATTTCTTGTACATATACACTAGTATGTATGGGTTTTCTTGACTTACTTACTGATAATGTCGGTTAATTGTTAAGAATGTGTGAACCATGTTTCTTTTCCTTTGACCATAAGATACCTTAACTTCGAGATGAAGTTTCCTGAAGGGTGGGTGTATGTAACAACCCTAGTAGAATATATGTTTAGGGAATTATTAAGTAAAATTTATTAGGTAATTAATTTTTCTAACATATTATTAATTAAACAAAGATTGGTATAATGATACTAATTAAATATTTATTAATTAATTAATGGTTACAATTTGATTAATTAATTACCTATTACATTCATTGACATGGGTATTAAATTAAGAGGGTTAATAACTTATATTGTTTAAATTAAGGTTTTATGGAAGAGGGAATAAGGAGCATTAATAAATGGATAAGGAACATTAATAAGTGGATAAGGGGTATTAACTAGGTGGATAAGGTAATAAATGTGTAGGTAAGGAAGTAAATGAGGTGAAAGGGCGGTGAAGGAGGGATATGAGCGGAGAAGGCTTACGGATTTGGGGGATTATCATTCGACTGGGATTTTGGGAAGGGATCTCTTGGATTTGGTAATTTTGCTGGAGAGAGAGTTTGAGTTGGGGAGTCAGGCAAAGGATCAGTACAGGGGGCACCGGTTTGCTGGAGGTTTTGGGCACGGGGGCCAGGATATCCATATGATACCCTAGAGCTAGGAAGTTGTCCTAGTTGGCAGGGTGGAAACAAGGTTTGGGCAGTGTTTGAAACAGGTCAGCAACGAACAACCAGATCGACGGGGGATTTAGCATCAGGGAGAGGTAATTTAATTATTCTATTGAGTAATTCTTATGTTGTGGATAAATTTTTTAATTTTTTTTTTTTGAACATCATATGCTCATATGTTGGTGTTTGAATTATTTTAGTATAAGAAAGAATTATATGCTAAATTAGAATTAAATTTTGTATTTTTTTTTACGACTACTACACAAGTGGAATTCACGACAACTTCCCCACAACTTGCTGATCTTTTTCCTTTTCAGGAGATCTCACTTGTATAGTGTTCCCCGTACAAGATAATTGATAAAAATATTTGAAACTTGTACCGGAACTACTATTGTCTTTCCAAAATTGAATGAAACTGGTCTCACTCAATTTGGATACTCTAGGAAGACATTATGATTGTTTTACCCGAAACACCTGCTTGAGACTAGTCAATAGTACTAGTCAGATACCTTATCTTCCACATGGTGTATCTACAAATGTATGATGACCCAGAAGCTGAAATTTCTACCACAGATACCCTACTGATTTCTGTGACTATCCTCTGGATTTCAGGGTTTGAAACATTACAAAAAAAAATTATAGCGAAAATTCCGCAAAGACTCAATTCAGGATGATTCCATAACCCTATCTTAGAAAGGATGTATCTCTGAAAGTATAAGGCCTCAAGAGATTATATGTTCACCCAACGTACCTTGATTTGTCTACTAAATATCCTCCAAGAATTTCCTTCTGAATCATTGTAGAAAAAACATTATAGCAAAAATGCCAAGGTGTCTCAGATGTAGCAGAGAAACCCCAAGACCTTGAGCTCTGATACCATATTTTTGGAACCAAATATCAATATAGCATAGAAAAACCTCAGAATAAGTACTCAGTTCCTTGAAAAAGAGATAAATTCAGATAATAATCCTCTTTGAGGGGGCAACATCCATATGTCCACATAAATGTTCAATTACAAGATGATTAAAATTGAAAATGTCTCCATGGTATATATAGGAGACTAGGAGGTATAATTACAACTAATAGAATAAAGACGACATAAATAAAATAACATTATTAATGTAATATGCCCCAATTAAGGGATAATGAGCGACTATTTAGGGATTAACATAAAAACTATCTAAGGATCGCTCCACGAGCTCTCTTGTCCTATTCATAAATCTATCATTTCAAATTCAAAACTAGTACCTACTATGTCCTTTTACAATAACTACTAGTTATTTCCAGATAGAGTCAACACTCCATATCTACAGTTTCTTACAGTCCTTACAAACTTTACAAACAAGTTACATTTTAAAATGTTGTTTACAAAAATATCTCAACAACCGATTTAATTATGATTTAAATGCTTGATTTGAAATTCTGTCATTGTTGAGATGTCATTTGTTTTCCTCGACGCATGCATTGTTGACTTTGAAGGGGATGCTCCTACATCAGAAAATCAGGCTCAAGATTCAAGTAATGATGGGGCCAAATTAGGGATCCCATTCCTACAGGAAATCATAACATGGGCACCCAATGGAATTTTGGGTCCTAACTAGGGTTGCCATCAAGGGTAGCCACTACCCAACCAATTATGACGTGTAAAATGAGTGACCAGTGTCGCAATCGGTCGGGTTTGAACCTAAGGCATCATAATACTGAAAGTATGGACAAGAAATAATGTAAAGTGAGAAATGTAGGGACAAACCTATCCCTATATGCCAATTTAGAACCACGTACCTTAAGTTCAGTGGAATTTTCCATTTTGATAAAAACTCAATGTAATCTTGTGAACACATGTAAATACGATTCTGGGGTCAAAGCGCATAGTGAAATCTCAAAAAATAAAACATTTTTTTTATTTTTTGGATATTATCTACAAAAAACACTCACACCACACACCTATTTCTAAGGAGCTACACATTCATATGGTTTACACAAAGTAGATCCCATTGTTAGGATTAAGTGAAGGATCATTTTCATAATAAATGAACTTGTTAGATAATATTAGTAGCATATGGTGCACCATATCAGGGCCATGCCACATAGGAATGGATTTATGCATATGAATATACTCATGTGAGTAGTCTCAGGAGATAGGGAATCTCCTTGATGGGCTCCATCAAGGCATGAAGGAAGTATGAAATGTGAATCTTTGATGGAGGGGGTAGTATATAATTCAGTGGAAAGTTCTGAAAAATAAATCCAAGGATGAAAAGGGCCAAAACTAGGAGGTTTACTAGGTGCCCCGGAAAATTCCCCTAGTCTCAGATTGAAACTCATAATGATAACTCTCATGAGTTATGAATAAAGGAGGATGGATACTTGATGATTGTCATCTTCATTGGGATTTTTCTCAAAACCCATGACTTCCAATATGGCCTCTCACTACAACAAAACATGCAATTAGCACCTAAAATATCGTCGACATTTAGTGTATTTTAGTTCATGAATTGGACACCTTTTTCGGATTAAAATTGGGTACAATATAGACTTTTTATAACTGCACCATATTTAGTGCCATACCTAGCATCGTATTTAGTGCCAAATTTATCGTCAGGAAAATAATGTCAGGAATAACACCAGGAATAACACCAGGTTTAGCGTCGGGAATAGGACCAGGTTTGGCTTCCAATTTTTATGTCCATTTTTTCTTCATTTTGGATTCTGGTTTGGCTTCCAATTTTTATGTCCATTTTTTCTTCATTTTGGATTCTGGTTTGGCTTCCAATTTTACATCTAGTTTTTCTTCTAGTTTTTCTTCTCGTTTTGCTTCTAGTTTGGATTCCAGTTTTTCTTCCACTCTTTCTTCTATTGTGGCTTCCAATTTTTCTTCCATTGTTTCTTCCTTTCTTGATTCCAAAAATGCTTCTTTTTTTTAAGTAAAAAAGGATGGGATGTGTTATATTATCATTATTAAGTTACAACGACTATTTGTGAAGCCAAGTGTCCCACCTAAACATGAAACCGATACAGCTGGGAATCCTATGCCATTTGTTTCCCAGTAAAAAAGACTATCAGAGTACCGTCCTGCCCGAAGGAAACTAGGACTGCCACCCATTAAGTTTAAACTGTATGCCAAAAACTAGTTGCAAAATAACTAAGATCTAACTGGGCAAAAGTCTGGTTCAGAAACAGAAAGAAATTTCTAACCAAGAACATCATTGAACCTCTTATCTGGCGAGCTCATCCTCGTCCCCGTGCTTTCGCCATCCTGCTAGAAGCATGTAATCCTATGCGCACGTTGGGCATTGCCGTTCTGGAAGAGTTATGGAAAGAGCCACGAACAACATGTCGAGTCGTGATCGATTCGGGTGAGGTGAAAGACCTGGTCATCCAATAGACTCTTTAGNCTCATCCTCGTCCCCGTGCTTTCGCCATCCTGCTAGAAGCATGTAATCCTATGCGCACGTTGGGCATTGCCGTTCTGGAAGAGTTATGGAAAGAGCCACGAACAACATGTCGAGTCGTTGATCGATTCGGGTGAGGTGAAAGACCTGGTCATCCAATAGACTCTTTAGATCAAATATGAGAGCGAGGTATCCCAAGTCAGTGAAGAGTTGTTGGTCCTACTAGTGGCTATTGACAGAGGCTGGGGGAATGCGCCCTATTTCTCCCTCACTTGCATGTGTCGGTCGATTGGAGAGCCAGGTCACCGCCTCCATAGGTGCACCGGGGGGTGAGTCTCTGGCTCCCTGTGTGCGGGACAGGGACTCTTCTTCTACATAGAAGGTGGTAAAATTCTCCATTGGGCTATTGGTTCTGGGACAAGGCAGTTTGCCCAAAGGCAGAAGCTTGTCATCTGAGCCAAAATCGGTGGGTGGATTCCAATTGTCCGGGAATGTGAACAAAGGGAGCTTAGGATAGCTTTGCATGGTGTCTTCCAAGGTAATATCTTCCACGTACGCCACTGGAGGTGTTCATGGTTTCTTACCCTTTGAAGGGACGCCATGGCTAATGCCTGCTCAAATTTCTTCTGTCTCTAGCGGCAAGATTCGGCTATGTACCAAGCGGCACCTCTGGACAACTTACCTCGTGCTCTGGGCATGGTAGAGACCTTGGAGATGACCAGGGTTCCTTGCAGGTGGAAGGCTCTACTCTAGAGCTTCAAAGGGTCCCCAAACTGTTGCTCTCGTGAAATGAACTCTGCACTCGACACTGCGATGGGAGAATGTCGCTCCATTCCATAAAGGCGGGTGATAAGAAGGAGGGCAACTGCGACCACCATAGAAATCAAGGCTTGCTACTGAGTGTGTTGGTGCATTGTACTGATCACTTACACGAAGGGGCTCATCGCTTGGATTTGGCTGCGTGGATTCATATTTGGTTAATGACTGAGGGGATGGTCGTTGGTGGATGTGTTAATGCTGCATCCCGACGTTGTCCTGCGTGGCTTTGGTTTGCGACGTGGCACCCCATCCAGGAGTTGTAGATATCTGGTGGCTAAGGTTTGGCACCGAGTGGAGATGTCTGAGTCTTCTGAGATGTGGGCCTCCCAACAGAAGTGTTCAGTTTCCAATTCGACTCCTTCATTTGCTAGGCAATCCGCTATCCTGTTTGCATATTTCTTCACGTGGGAGGGTATGATGCTGAGATGGGGTTGGAGGAGGTGGGTAAAGTCCTCTAGAAATCCAAAGAGTTGCCAACTTGGTGAGATTTTTGAAGGATGGCCTCCATGAAGAATCTTGGTGATTAACTTGATGACAATTTGTGAGTCCCCCTCCAAGATAATCATGTGGTGATATTTGTCAATAGATTCTTGGAGACCCCTCAATAATCCTATTAGCTATGCCACATTGTTTTTTGTTTCCCCTAGGAAGCCAACAACTAGACAAAGGATCTTTCCATTTGAATTTCTGAGTACTGCTCCATATCCTGTTGGTCCCGGGTTGCCTTTGGAAGCCCCATCAAAATTTATTTTTATGAAATTTGTTGGAAGGGGGAACCAGGTGGTTGGAATGGTCTATTGGTGCTTGTGCATCCTTGGTGTTGGTTGATTGATTAGAATGGGCTGCCAGCTTTAAAGAATGCATTTTTCCTCTCCATTGCAGTTAAGGTCCTCTTCTTTCCATGATTTACTTCTGATAGTTTCCTTAATTAGTGAGTTGTTTTTCTCCCAGGTGGCATCCGGCTTGGAAGCTTGGGAGTGGAAAATTCTCTTATTTCATTCCTTCTAGATTTTCCAGAGAGTGAATCCTGTTAGAAGATGCCAGATGTGATTCATAAGGGGATTCTTGTAAGTGATGGAGTCCCAATTCTCAATTGTGTCATTGATGTTGCTCCGATGTTGGTTGGATTTGTGCATTATTTGCACTCCTTGGTCCAAAATTTGTTCACTGAAGTGGCAGCCATTGAAGAGATGTTCTTTGGTTTCCTCTTGTTTGTAGCAAAGAACACAAAGAGATGGTCCAATGAATCCTCTTTTCCTGAGGTTGTCCCAGGTTAGGGATCGGTTGTGTACCACCAACCACAGGAAGGTGGAGACCTTAGGCCAGAGAGCGAGGTTCCAAACTTTGCTCCATATGGGCTCCTTGTTTTTGTCTTGGTGATTTCCCTATAGGAAGTAATCTTCTTTTATTGATAAAGTGCCAGCTATGGAATACCCCCATCTGAGGATGTATGGCCCTTCTCTTTTGGGTATTTTCCACCGGTTAGCTTGAAATTGCTAGCTCTATAGATTGAGATTTTCTGGGACCCTGGGATCCTGATTAGAGACTTTCCATTGGCACCATTGATGCCTTTGTTCTTGAGGTTTCCAGAGGTCCTTTACCCTTAGGGAGGTATCTTGATTGAGATCTCTTTTGAGATTGGATAGCTCCTCCATTTCGTTCAGGGGTTTGAATTACTTCCATGAGTCTTGCCAGAACATGGCGCTTTCTCCATTTCGGACCTCCCAAAAGGCATGGTTTTGGACCAGCGTGCAATTTTTCCAAGCTATGTTCCAGATATTGGAACCCTGAATTCTATTATTGTGCCTAATTAGTTGATTATATGGTGTAAGGGGGGCATACTTTTTCTTCCACATTTGTGCCCAGGTAGCCGTTGGGGTTTTTAGCCATCGCCACCAGATTTTGGCTCCCATTACTTGATTGAGTTTCCCTGGATCCCGGAGTCCCAATCCTCCTTGGAATTTTGGTGTATAGAGTATGTCCCAGTTTACTAGAGCCCATTTCTTGTTAGGTTAGTGACCATGCCAGAGGAAGTTTCCCTAGAGGTTTCTGATGGCTCTAATAACCTGTTTAGGAGAAGCAAGGGCGGTGAAGAGATAGGTAGGTAGGGCTTACAAGACAGACTTGAGGAGGACCAGTAGAGAAGTAATGTTGAGGGGTCTGAAGGTCCTATTGCTTAGACTATTGGAGATGGAAAGGAGAAGGCTATCCCAAGAAATGGATCTAGAAGCTGCACCCGTGAGGGGAACTCCTAAATAGTTGGACGGAAGGGAGCTCCTGGGTATTCCTAGAAGTCTGGAAATATGAATTGGAACAGAATTCGGTGTGTTAAAAAAGTAGAGTTTGGATTTGTCTAAGTTGAGGGACATGCCTGAGGCTTCAGTGAAGTCAGAGAGGATAGAGTTAAGCTGGTTGGCCTTCCAGACCGTTGGGGAGTTCAGAAGGATGGTGTCATCAACAAATTGACTATGAGAGGGTGCTGGTTGAATGTTGTGTAGGGGAAGGCCTTTGAGAGAGTCATCGATGACTTCTTCCTTAATGTATCATCCCAGGACTTCTTCCATAAGTACAAACAAGAAGGGCGAGAGGGTGTCCCCTTGCTTGATGCCCCTGGAAGGTGAAAAGGGTCTGGATGGAACCCCATTCACTAGGATGGAGAAGAAGGATGAGGAGGTGAGATTTAGGATCCAGTTCACCCAACACTGATTGAATCCAAAAGATTCTAAGACAACTCAAAGGTATTTCCAACTGGCTCTGTCGAAATCTTTTGAAAGGTCAAGTTTGATTAGCATACTTGGGGTCCTTGAAGTCTTGAGGGAGTGGATGACCTCGTGAGCCAGGATGACGTTATCCATGATTTGTCTTCCTTCTACATACCCTGCTTGTTCCTTGGAGATGACATGTGTCAAAATGGGTTTGATTCAATTAGCTACCACCTTCATTATGATTTTGTAGATAACATTGTAGAGGGTGATGGGTCTGAACTTTCTAGGGTTTGTGACTCTTTCTTCTTTCGGAATGAGGGTGAGAAAGGTGGCGTTGAGAGCCGGTAGGACTAGGCCTGATGCTCTCAATTCCTCTACTACCTCCCATACTTCTTTCCTGACCAGGTCCCAACAATGGTGGAAAAAAATAGTGGTGAACCCATCCAGGCTGGGGGCCTTTCCCAGAGGCATGGATTTTACTGCTTGATCCACTTCCTCTTGGGTGATAGGCTATGTTAGTGTGGCGTTTTGCTCGGAGGTTACCAACGAGGGTATGTGTCTAGTGACTCTTTGGATGGTTTTCATTCTGTCCTCCTTAGTTTCTGTTACAAGGTCCTGGTAGTAATTGATCATCTCAACCTCAATTTGAGAGTGTTCTCTGACTGGGTTGCCCTGGCTGTCCTCTAGGTGGGTGATTCTGTTGACGTGGCGACGGTGCATCATAGCTCTGTGGAAGAATTTTTTGTTATTTTCCCCTTCCTTGAGCCATTGTACTCTGGATTTTTGTTTCCATAGAACTTCCTCTTGATTTCTTCTCTCTTCTAATTTCTCTTGGAGATTTTCCGCCTCTCTCATTAGTTCAGTGGTTTTGGATCCTGAAATGAAGGTTTTTTGTATCTCCGCCAGCTTGCTCTCTATGTCCTGTATTCTTTGAAGTATGTTTCCAAAGTTGTTCTTGTTCCATTGTTTCAGTAACTGCTTAAACTTTTTGAGGCACTGCTGGAATTTGTACATGCTGGTGTCGTGGTCTATTTTCACCTGTGCCCACCAGGATTTGGCTAGCTGATGGAAATCCGGGTGTGAGAGCCAAAATATTTCTAAGCAAAAGGGCTTGAACTTGGGTGTCGCCCCCGTGTCTAGATTGAGCACAAGAGGCCAGTGGTCTGAGCCAGATTTTGGTAAAATAAGGATTTCCAGATAAGAGTCTTTCTCCATTAGTTCCTCAGTGACCAGGAAGTGGTCCAGTCGACAAGCAATGTGTTCATTGCCCGATCTATGATTGGACCAGGTGAATGTGCCATTGCTATTTTCTATATCGACTAACTTTAGATGATCAATGAGAGTTTTGAACTTACCGTTGTCTTGCTCAATTTTATTGGTGATGCCTATTTTTTCCTCCAGTGACAGGATCATATTGAAGTCGCCTCCTAAGATCCAGTTTTGAGTTTTCACCAGAGTCTTGATTAGTTCGAGCCACTCCATGAGTTTGTCTTTGTCCTGTTAGCTATGGGGGCCGTAGACATTAGTGATGGCTCCTTCCTGATTCAAGCCAATGACCTCGAAGTGATCTGTTATTGTACCTACAGTTGAAAAGGGTTTGCTAATAGTGATATTGGATGGGTTCCAGAGGATAGCAAGACCTCCTGAGGCTCCTGTGCAGTATGTTGATATGGAGTTTCATTCTCGCCAGATACACTGGAAGATGGTTTCATCTTCTGTTCCCGTGCATTTGGTTTCCTGTAACATTAGAATGTCTCGGTTTTCTTCCTTGATACAAGCTCGGAGGATCCTTTGTTTGGATATGCCATTAAGTCCTCTAATGTTTTAGGTGATGATATTCATCATTAAGAGGGTGGTGTTGGGTGGAGGTATCCCTCCAAAAGATTGTGGATCTGACTTGAATTTATCATGAGATTGTCTGCCTCCTTGATAAGTTGTTGCGCTGTTTTTTTCCCCCATCTTTTATTCTCACGGAGGACTCTTTTCGATCCTGAACTCATGTCCAGGGCTATACCCAGGCGTGTTGTGGATCCTGCTGAGGAATTGAGAAATACTTTATGTACCTTGTGTAGTTGTTCTTCAGGAAGGGTCTGCAGGTCCTTTTAATTCAAGACCTCCTCGAGCTTTTCTAGATCTATGCTCGCTAAATCTCTGTCGTCCAGCTGCAATGGGGTATCCCCATCCCCATCTCATGGTTCTTATGTGTAGGTTTCATGACTTTGGGGAGGGGGGGGAGGATTTGGGATGTCCCCTTGAGCCTGTTGCGATTCCTTGTGTGGATCTTGGATTTCCTCATCTTCTGGCAGCTGGTTCAGAATCTCATAAGAGTTTTTGGTTGTGATTTTTTGTCTAGGGTCCGGGATCTACCTCCTTGGTGGGTTTCTCTTCTTTGTCGCAACCGTGGTGAAGCCATCTTTCTGTGTGGTGTCATTTTCTTTGGTGGTTGGTTTTATTAGGGGGTAATCTCTGAAGAGGTGGTTGTGCTCATGACATCTCCTACAACGAAAGGGAATGTGTTTATGAAGGTCCTAACCCGCACATAGGTAGATCAATGTATTTAGATGTAATAAAGGTCAATATTAATAAGGCCTTTCAATAAAATAGAATAAGGTGGATGTAAGAAGACCTAATAGAAGCTTCCACTTCTATAAGGATCTTCCTCTAGATGCTTCTCTTGATAGAAATTTTGTATAAATAAGGGTCGAGGGTATGAAAACCCTAGCTTGGAGATTATTGTAACAGAGCGCTGCTCAACTAGAGGTTTCCCCCTCAAAGAGGCCTGTGAACATTTCTTTCTAAATCAAAGTCATTTTTCTATTGCTCTTTCGTATATTATTTATGTGTATTGTGAATATTATGTTGTATATTTTACTGTTATTCTGCCATTTCTAGCATTTTATTTATGTTCTGCATATTTTATATAACTGGTATCTTGCAAGTGGTATCAGAGAACTTTCCTTGGCAGAAATTGTGGGTATTTTGTTTTCAGGGTAGAGACGTATTTCGGTGTCTTTAAGCCACAGAGATCTGTCGTTACGTGTATAAACCCGCGGTTGAGGGATTCATACATGCAGGAAATACAAGTGGTTCTTAAGCGCACATCTGATGGCCACCCTTGTAACCCATGTTGGTACCCCTTCGAGTGGTAGCGCATCAGACAACACCTGTGTACAGATCATCCTAGATTTCCTAAAGCCCTCTTTAGATAAACCTATCGTCCACTGGACTGCTATAGTGTCACCGAGAACAACACTCGGGAAGATACTCTCTAGTACCTGGGTAGTCTGGTAGTATGGCTAAGGGTACGGTCTATCCTCCTTAGTTAGTGCCCTGAGATATTGGGCC